>NIVC01003331.1:0-69268 GCA_002269645.1 Macrostomum lignano
CCTTGTAAGCCTTGACATGTCAGTAATTCCCCCCCACAAGCTTTAACATATCAACTTCCCCCTTGACATCTCAGCATGCCCCCAATAAGCCTTGGAAATCTAAAAATATCTGTCAACCTTCTAACCCTAACCCTAGCCTAACCTAACCCAACCCTAACCCTAACCCTAACCCTAACCTAACCCTAAAGCATTGAAATTTCAGTAATAATTCTCTCTAAGAGTCATTATAGCACTACTACAGCATTATAGCGATTCCCTGCAAGCCTCGACATCGTAGGATTCCCAAATGAATCTCTTACTTCGACATGAAGCTTCTTTTATTTTTTACATTACGCTTTTTTTATCAGCGATCCCTCCCCTGAGGAGGCATCAAATAATATAATAAAAAGTTTTCAATAAACTACATGTAGCTTCTGACTTTAGCCTTGAAATCTCATTTATACCCCCGTGAGCCTTGACATCTCAGCTATTCCCCCCGTAACCTTAACATGTCAGCGATGGCCCCATAAACCTTGAAATCTAAAAATCCCCTGTTATCTGTTAACCTTGAAACCCGATAAAATATACCCTCAACCCACACCTGACCTAAACCTAACTTTAACCCAACCTAAAGCCTTGAAATCTCAGCAATTCTTCTCCCCTAAGCCTTGACATTTTAGTGATTCCTTCTTTAAGAATCACAGCACTATAACGATTTCCACCAAGCTTTGACCATCGTAGCAATTCCCAAATGAATCTTTAACTTCGACATGACTTTTCTTTTATGTATACATAGTGCTACTTTTATTTTTTACATGACTCTTCTTCTATCAGCGCCCCCCCCCGTGGCGAGCCAACAAAGAATGCAATAAAAAAATTGAGTAAAGTACATGAACTTTGAAGTAGCTTCTGACTTTTGCTTTGACATCTCAGAAACCCCCCCCGTAATCTCAGTTATTCTCTGAGAGCCTTGACGTCTCAGTTTTTCTCCCCAGCACAGCATTATAGCTGCATTTAATTTTTACATGACACCCTTCATGTCTGACATGACGCTTCTTTTATTCTACATGATGCTTCTTAATTTTTAAATGACACTTTCATTAGTTTTAAATGAGGCTTCTATGATTTTTACATGACGCTTTATGATTTTTACATGACGCTTCTATGATTTTACATGACGCTTCTATGATTTTTACATGACGCTTCTATGATTTTTACATGACGCTTCTATGATTGTTTACATGACGCTTCTCTATGATTTTATATGACGCTTCTATGATTTTTACATGACGCTTCTATGATTGTTTACATGACGCTTCTATGATTTTTACATGACGCTTCTATGATTTTTACATGACGCTTCTATGATTTTTACATGACGCTTCTATGTTTTTTACATGACGCTTCTATGATTTTTACATGACGCTTCATGATTTTTACATGACGCTTCTATGATTTTTACATGACGCTTCTATGATTTTTACATGACGCTTCTATGATTTTTATATGACGCTTCTATGATTGTTTACATGACGCTTCTATGATTTTTACATGACGCTTCTATGATTTTTACATGACGCTTCTATGATTGTTTACATGACGCTTCTATGATTTTACATGACGCTTCTATGATTTTTACATGACGCTTCTATGATTGTTTACATGACGCTTCTATGATTTTTACATGACGCTTCTATGATTGTTTACATGACGCTTCTATGATTTTTATTGACGCTTCTATGATTTTTACATGACGCTTCTATGATTTTTACATGACGCTTCTATGATTTTTATATGACGCTTCTATGATTGTTTACATGACGCTTCTATGATTGTTTTACATGACGCTTCTATGATTTTTTACATGACGCTTCTATGATTTTTACATGACGCTTCTATGATTTTTACATGACGCTTCTATGATTTTTACATGACGCTTCTATGATTTTTACATGGCTTCTATGATTTTTTACATGACGCTTCTATGATTTTTACATGACGCTTCTATGATTTTTACATGACGCTTCTATGATTGTTTACATGACGCTTCTATGATTGTTACATGACGCTTCTATGATTTTTATATGACGCTTCTATGATTTTTACATGACGCTTCTATGATTGTTTACATGACGCTTCTATGATTTTACATGACGCTTCTATGATTTTTTACATGACGCTTCTACGATTTTTACATGACGCTTCTATGATTGTTTACATGACGCTTCTATGATTGTTTACATGACGCTTCTATGATTTTACATGACGCTTCTATGATTGTTTACATGACGCTTCTATGATTTTTACATGACGCTTCTATGATTTTTACATGACGCTTCTATGATTTTTACATGACGCTTCTATGATTTTACATGACGCTTCTATGATTTTACATGACGCTTCTATGATTTTTACATGACGCTTCTATGATTTTTACATGACGCTTCTATGATTTTTACATGACGCTTCTATGATTTTTACATGACGCTTCTATGATTGTTTACATGACGCTTCTATGATTGTTTACATGACGCTTCTATGATTTTTACATGACGCTTCTATGATTTTACATGACGCTTCTATGATTTTTACATGACGCTTCTACGATTGTTTACATGACGCTTCTATGATTGTTTACATGACGCTTCTATGATTTTTACATGACGCTTCTATGATTTTACATGACGCTTCTATGATTTTTACATGACGCTTCTATGATTTTTATATGACGCTTCTATGATTTTTACATGACGCTTCTATGATTTTTACATGACGCTTCTATGATTGTTTACATGACGCTTCTATGATTGTTTACATGACGCTTCTATGATTTTTATATGACGCTTCTATGATTTTTTACATGACGCTTCTATGATTTTTACATGACGCTTCTATGATTTTTACATGACGCTTCTATGATTTTTACATGACGCTTCTATGATTGTTTACATGACGCTTCTATGATTGTTTATGACGCTTCTATATTTTTTACATGACGCTTCTATGATTTTTTTATGACGCTTCTATGATTTTTTACATGACGCTTCTATGATTGTTTACATGACGCTTCTATGATTTTTACATGACGCTTCTAGATTTTTTACATGACGCTTCTATGATTTTTACATGACGCTTCTATGATTTTTACATGACGCTTCTATGATTTTTACATGACGCTTCTATGATTGTTTACATGACGCTTCTATGATTTTACATGACGCTTCTATGATTTTTACATGACGCTTCTATGATTTTTACATGACGCTTCTATGATTTTTATATGACGCTTCTATGATTTTTACATGACGCTTCTATGATTGTTTACATGACGCTTCTATGATTTTTTACATGACGCTTCTATGATTTTTACATGACGCTTCTATGATTTTTACATGACGCTTCTATGATTTTTACATGACGCTTCTATGATTTTTATATGACGCTTCTATGATTTTTACATGACGCTTCTATGATTTTTACATGACGCTTCTCTGATTTTTACATGACGCTTCTATGATTGTTTACATGACGCTTCTATGATTTTTACATGACGCTTCTATGATTTTTACATGACGCTTCTATGATTTTTTACATGACGCTTCTATGATTTTTACATGACGCTTCTATGATTTTACATGACGCTTCTATGATTTTTACATGACGCTTCTACGATTTTTACATGACGCTTCTATGATTGTTACATGACGCTTCTATGATTTTTTACATGACGCTTCTATGATTTTTACATGACGCTTCTATGATTTTTACATGACGCTTCTATGATTTTTTACATGACGCTTCTATGATTTTTTACATGACGCTTCTATGATTTTTACATGACGCTTCTATGATTGTTTACATGACGCTTCTATGATTGTTTACATGACGCTTCTATGATTTTTATATGACGCTTCTATGATTTTTACATGACGCTTCTATGATTTTTTACATGACGCTTCTATGATTTTTACATGACGCTTCTATGATTTTACATGACGCTTCTATGATTTTTACATGACGCTTCTATGATTGTTTTATGACGCTTCTATGATTTTTACATGACGCTTCTATGATTTTTACATGACGCTTCTATGATTTTTTACATGACGCTTCTATGATTGTTTACATGACGCTTCTATGATTTTTATATGACGCTTCTATGATTTTTTACATGACGCTTCTATGATTTTTACATGACGCTTCTATGATTTTACATGACGCTTCTATGATTTTTACATGACGCTTCTATGATTGTTTACATGACGCTTCTATGATTTTTTACATGACGCTTCTATGATTGTTTACATGACGCTTCTATGATTGTTTACATGACGCTTCTATGATTTTTTACATGACGCTTCTATGATTTTTACATGACGCTTCTATGATTTTTACATGACGCTTCTATGATTGTACATGACGCTTCTATGATTTTTACATGACGCTTCTATGATTTTTTACATGACGCTTCTATGATTTTTACATGACGCTTCTATGATTTTTACATGACGCTTCTATGATTTTTACATGACGCTTCTATGATTGTTTACATGACGCTTCTATGATTTTTATATGACGCTTCTATGATTTTTACATGACGCTTCTATGATTTTTACATGACGCTTCTATGATTTTTATGACGCTTCTATGATTGTTTACATGACGCTTCTATGATTGTTTACATGACGCTTCTATGATTTTTACATGACGCTTCTATGATTGTTTACATGACGCTTCTATGATTTTTATATGACGCTTCTATGATTTTTTACATGACGCTTCTATGATTGTTTACATGACGCTTCTATGATTTTACATGACGCTTCTATGATTTTTTACATGACGCTTCTATGATTGTTTACATGACGCTTCTATGATTTTTTATGACGCTTCTATGATTGTTTACATGACGCTTCTATGATTTTTATTGACGCTTCTATGATTTTTTACATGACGCTTCTATGATTTTTTACATGACGCTTCTATGATTTTTATATGACGCTTCTATGATTGTTTACATGACGCTTCTATGATTGTTTTACATGACGCTTCTATGATTGTTTACATGACGCTTCTATGATTTTTATATGACGCTTCTACGATTTTTTTACATGACGCTTCTATGATTCTTTACATGACGCTTCTATGATTTTTACATGACGCTTCTATGATTTTTTACATGACGCTTCTATGATTGTTTACATGACGCTTCTATGATTGTTTACATGACGCTTCTATGATTGTTTACATGACGCTTCTATGATTTTACATGACGCTTCTATGATTTAGTTTTTACATGACGCTTCTATGATTTTTACATGACGCTTCTATGATTGTTTACATGACGCTTCTATGATTTTTTACATGACGCTTCTATGATTGTTTACATGACGCTTCTATGATTGTTTACATGACGCTTCTATGATTTTTACATGACGCTTCTATGATTTTACATGACGCTTCTATGATTGTTTATATGACGCTTCTATGATTTTTACATGACGCTTCTATGATTTTTTACATGACGCTTCTATGATTGTTTACATGACGCTTCTATGATTTTTATATGACGCTTCTATGATTTTTACATGACGCTTCTTGATTGTTTACATGACGCTTCTATGATTTTTACATGACGCTTCTATGATATTTTTATATGACGCTTCTATGATTTTTACATGACGCTTCTATGATTTTTTACATGACGCTTCTATGATTGTTTACATGACGCTTCTATGATTGTTTACATGACGCTTCTATGATTTTTTACATGACGCTTCTATGATTTTTTACATGACGCTTCTATGATTTTTACATGACGCTTCTATGATTGTTATACATGACGCTTCTATGATTGTTTACATGACGCTTCTATGATTGTTACATGACGCTTCTATGATTGTTTACATGACGCTTCTATGATTTTTACATGACGCTTCTATGATTTTTTACATGACGCTTCTATGATTTTTACATGACGCTTCTATGATTGTTTACATGACGCTTCTATGATTGTTTACATGACGCTTCTATGATTTTTACATGACGCTTCTATGATTGTTTACATGACGCTTCTATGATTTTTTACATGACGCTTCTATGATTTTTTATATGACGCTTCTATGATTGTTTACATGACGCTTCTATGATTTTTACATGACGCTTCTATGATTTTTTACATGACGCTTCTATGATTTTTACATGACGCTTCTATGATTTTTACATGACGCTTCTATGATTTTTACATGACGCTTCTATGATTGTTTACATGACGCTTCTATGATTTTTACATGACGCTTCTATGATTTTTTACATGACGCTTCTATGATTGTTTACATGACGCTTCTATGATTTTTATATGACGCTTCTATGAATTTTTTACATGACGCTTCTATTGATTGTTTACATGACGCTTCTATGATTTTTACATGACGCTTCTATGATTTTTATATGACGCTTCAATGATTGTTTTACATGACGCTTCTATGATTTTTATATGACGCTTCTATGATTGTTTACATGACGCTTCTATGATTGTTTACATGACGCTTCTATGATTTTTACATGACGCTTCTATGATTTTTAATGACGCTTCTATGATTTTTATATGACGCTTCTAGATGTTTTTACATGACGCTTCTATGATTTTTACATGACGCTTCTATGATTTTTTACATGACGCTTCTATGATTTTTACATGACGCTTCTATGATTTTTTACATGACGCTTCTATGATTTTTACATGACGCTTCTATGATTTTTACATGACGCTTCTATGATTTTTTACATGACGCTTCTATGATTTTTTTACATGACGCTTCTATGATTGTTTACATGACGCTTCTATGATTTTACATGACGCTTCTATGATTTTTACATGACACTTCTAGATTGTTTACATGACGCTTCTATGATTGTTTACATGACGCTTCTATGATTGTTTACATGACGCTTCTATGATTTTACATGACGCTTCTATGATTGTTTACATGACGCTTCTATGATTTTTACATGACGCTTCTATGATTTTTTAACATGACGCTTCTATGATTTTGCATGACGCTTCTATGATTGTTTACATGACGCTTCTATGATTGTTTACATGACGCTTCTATGATTTTTACATGACGCTTCTATGATTTTTACATGACGCTTCTATGATTTTTACATGACGCTTCTATGATTTTTTACATGACGCTTCTATGATTTTTTAAATGACGCTTCTATGATTTTTGCATGACGCTTCTATGATTGTTATTATGACGCTTCTACGATTTTTTACATGACGCTTCTATGATTTTTATATGACGCTTCTACGATTTTTTACATGACGCTTCTATGATTGTTTACATGACGCTTCTATGATTTTTACATGACGCTTCTATGATTTTTTACATGACGCTTCTATGATTGTTTACATGACGCTTTCTATGATTTTACATGACGCTTCTATGATTTTTATATGACGCTTCATGATTTTTTACATGACGCTTCTATGATTTTTATATGACGCTTCTATGATTGTTTACATGACTTCTATGATTGTTTACATGACGCTTCTATGATTTTTTACATGACGCTTCTATGATTTTTTAATGACGCTTCTATGATTTTTATATGACGCTTCTATGATTTTTTACATGACGCTTCTATGATTTTTACATGACGCTTCTATGATTTTTTACATGACGCTTCTATGATTGTTTACATGACGCTTCTATGATTTTTATATGACGCTTCTATGATTTTTACATGACGCTTCTATGATTGTTTTACATGACGCTTCTATGATTGTTTACATGACGCTTCTATGATTGTTATTATGACGCTTCTACGATTTTTTACATGACGCTTCTATGATTTTTATATGACGCTTCTACGATTTTTTACATGACGCTTCTATGATTTTTTACATGACGCTTCTCTGATTTTTTTAATGACGCTTCTATGATTGTTTACATGACGCTTCTATGATTGTTTACATGACGCTTCTATGATTTTTACATGACGCTTCTATGATTTTTTTAATGACGCTTCTATGATTTTTATATGACGCTTCTACGATTTTTTACATGACGCTTCTATGATTTTTATATAACGCTTCTACGATTTTTTACATGACGCTTCTATGATTTTTTACATGACGCTTCTCTGATTTTTTTAATGACGCTTCTATGATTGTTTACATGACGCTTCTGATTAATGACGTTTTACATGACTTCTACGATTGTTTACATGACGCTTCTATGATTGTTACATGACGCTTCTATGATTGTTTACATGACGCTTCTATGATTGTTAACATGACGCTTCTATGATTGTTTACATGACGCTTCTATGATTTTTATATGACGCTTCTATGATTTTTTAAATGACGCTTCTATGATTTTTTACATGACGCTTCTATGATTTTTTACATGACGCTTCTATGATTGTTTACATGACGCTTCTATGATTTTTACATGACGCTTCTATGATTGTTTACATGACGCTTTTATGATTTTTATATGACGCTTCTATGATTTTTTACATGACGCTTCATGATTGTTTACACGACGCTTCTATGATTTTTACATGACGCTTCAATGATTGTTATTATGACGCTTCTACGATTTTTTACATGACGCTTCTATGATTTTTATATAACGCTTCTACGATTTTTTACATGACGCTTCTATGATTTTTTACATGACGCTTCTCTGATTTTTTTAATGACGCTTCTATGATTGTTTACATGACGCTTCTATGATTGTTTACATGACGCTTCTATGATTTTTTACATGACGCTTCTATGATTGTTTACATGACGCTTCTATGATTTTTTTAATGACGCTTCTATGATTTTTACATGACGCTTCTATGATTGTTTACATGACGCTTCTATGATTTTTATATGACGCTTCTATGATTGTTTACATGACGCTTCTATGATTTTTATATGACGCTTCTATGATTTTTTACATGACGCTTCTATGATTTTTTACATGACGCTTTTATGATTTTTTTATATGACGCTTCTATGATTGTTTACATGACGCTTCTATGATTGTTTACATGACGCTTCTATGATTTTTATATGACGCTTCTATGATTGTTTACATGACGCTTCTATGATTTTTATATGACGCTTCTATGATTTTTACATGACGCTTCTATGATTGTTTACATGACGCTTCTATGATCTTTACATGACGCTTCTATGATTTTTATATGACGCTTCAATGATTGTTTACATGACGCTTCTATGATTTTTATATGACGCTTCTATGATTGTTTACATGACGCTTCTATGATTTTTATTTGACGCTTCTATGATTTTTTACATGACGCTTCTATGATTTTTTACATGACGCTTCTATGATTTTTATATGACGCTTCTATGATTGTTTACATGACGCTTCTATGATTGTTATTATGACGCTTCTACGATTTTTTACATGACGCTTCTATGATTTTTATATAACGCTTCTACGATTTTTTACATGACGCTTCTATCTTGATTTTTACATGACGCTTCTATGATTTTTTACATGGCATTTCTATGATTTTTTACATGACGCTTCTATGATTGTTTACATGACGCTTCTATGATTGTTTACATGACGCTTCTATGATTGTTTACATGACGCTTCTATGATTGTTTACATGACGCTTCTATGATTTTTATATGACGCTTCTATGATTTTTTACATGACGCTTCTATGATTGTTTACATGACGCTTCTCTGATTTTTTACATGACACTTCTACGATTGTTTACATGACGCTTCTATGATTGTTTACATGACGCTTCTATGATTGTTTACATGACGCTTCTATGATTGTTAACATGACGCTTCTATGATTGTTTATATGACGCTTCTATGATTTTTTACATGACGCTTCTATGATTTTTTACATGACGCTTCTATGATTGTTTACATGACGCTTCTATGATTTTTATATGACGCTTCTATGATTTTTTACATGACGCTTCTTTGATTGTTTACATGACGCTTCTATGATCTTTACATGACGCTTCTATGATTTTTATATGACGCTTCAATGATTGTTTACATGACGCTTCTATGATTTTTATATGACGCTTCTATGATTGTTTACATGACGCTTCTATGATTGTTTACATGACGCTTCTATGATTGTTAACATGACGCTTCTATGATTTTTTACATGACACTTCTACGATTGTTTACATGACGCTTCTATGATTGTTAACATGACGCTTCTATGATTGTTTACATGACGCTTCTATGATTGTTAACATGACGCTTCTATGATTGTTTACATGACGCTTCTATGATTTTTATATGACGCTTCTATGATTTTTTAAATGACGCTTCTATGATTTTTGCATGACGCTTCTATGATTGTTTACATGACGCTTCTATGATTGTTTACATGACGCTTCTATGATTTTTATATGACGCTTCTATGATTGTTTACATGACGCTTCTATGATTTTTTACATGACGCTTTTATGATTTTTTTATATGACGCTTCTATGATTGTTTACATGACGCTTCTATGATTGTTTACATGACGCTTCTATGATTGTTATTATGACGCTTCTACGATTTTTTACATGACGCTTCTATGATTTTTATATAACGCTTCTACGATTTTTTACATGACGCTTCTATGATTGTTTACATGACGCTTCTATGATTTTTATATAACGCTTCTACGATTTTTTACATGACGCTTCTATGATTGTTTACATGACGCTTCTATGATTTTTATATGACGCTTCTATGATTTTTACATGACGCTTCTATGATTGTTTACATGACGCTTCTATGATCTTTACATGACGCTTCTATGATTTTTATATGACGCTTCAATGATTGTTTACATGACGCTTCTATGATTTTTATATGACGCTTCTATGATTGTTTACATGACGCTTCTATGATTGTTTACATGACGCTTCTATGATTTTTTACATGACGCTTCTATGATTTTTTTAATGACGCTTCTATGATTTTTATATGACGCTTCTACGATTTTTTACATGACGCTTCTATGATTTTTATATAACGCTTCTACGATTTTTTACATGACGCTTCTATGATTTTTTACATGACGCTTCTCTGATTTTTTTAATGACGCTTCTATGATTGTTTACATGACGCTTCTATGATTTTTTACATGACGCTTCTCTGATTTTTTTAATGACGCTTCTATGATTGTTTACATGACGCTTCTATGATTGTTTACATGACGCTTCTATGATTTTTTTACATGACGCTTCTATGATTTTTTACATGACGCTTCTATGATTGTTTACATGACGCTTCTATGATTGTTAACATGACGCTTCTATGATTGTTTTACATGACGCTTCTATGATTGTTAACATGACGCTTCTATGATTGTTTACATGACGCTTCTATGATTTTTACATGACGCTTCTATGATTGTTTACATGACGCTTCTATGATTGTTTGCATGACGCTTCTATGATTTTTAATGACGCTTCTATGATTTTTTGCATGACGCTTCTATGATTTTTATATGACGCTTCTATGATTGTTTACATGACGCTTCTATGATTTTTACATGACGCTTCTATGATTTTTATATGACGCTTCTATGATTTTTTACATGACGCTTCTATGATTGTTTACATGACGCTTCTATGATTGTTTTATGACGCTTCTATGATTGTTTACATGACGCTTCTATGATTTTTAATGACGCTTCTATGATTTTTTACATGACGCTTCTATGATTTTTACATGACGCTTCTATGATTTTTATATGACGCTTCTATGATTTTTTACATGACGCTTCTATGATTGTTTACATGACGCTTCTATGATTTTTACATGACGCTTCTATGATTTTTATATGACGCTTCTATGATTGTTTACATGACGCTTCTATGATTTTTATATGACGCTTCTATGATTGTTTACATGACGCTTCTATGATTGTTTACATGACGCTTCTATGATTTTTATACATGACGCTTCTATGATTTTTACATGACGCTTCTATGATTTTTACATGACGCTTCTATGATTTTTTACATGACGCTTCTATGATTTTTAATGACGCTTCTATGATTTTTATACATGACGCTTCTATGATTGTTTACATGACGCTTCTATGATTTTTACATGACGCTTCTATGATTTTTTACATGACGCTTCTATGATTGTTTACATGACGCTTCTATGATTTTTACATGACGCTTCTATGATTGTTTTACATGACGCTTCTATGATTGTTTACATGACGCTTCTATGATTGTTTATATGACGCTTCTACGATTTTTACATGACGCTTCTATGATTTTTTACATGACGCTTCTATGATTTTTTAATGACGCTTCTATGATTTTTACATGACGCTTCTATGATTTTTTACATGACGCTTCTATGATTTTTTTACATGACGCTTCTATGATTTTTACATGACGCTTCTATGATTTTTACATGACGCTTCTATGATTTTTTACATGACGCTTCTATGATTTTTATATGACGCTTCTACGATTTTTACATGACGCTTCTATGATTTTTTACATGACGCTTCTATGATTTTTAATGACGCTTCTATGATTTTTACATGACGCTTCTATGATTTTTTACATGACGCTTCTATGATTTTTTAATGACGCTTCTATGATTGTTTACATGACGCTTCTATGATTTTTACATGACGCTTCTATGATTTTTACATGACGCTTCTATGATTGTTTACATGACGCTTCTATGATTGTTTACATGACGCTTCTATGATTGTTTACATGACGCTTCTATGATTGTTTTACATGACGCTTCTATGATTTTTATATGACGCTTCTATGATTTTTTAATGACGCTTCTATGATTTTTACATGACGCTTCTATGATTTTTTATGACGCTTCTATGATTTTTTACATGACGCTTCTATGATTTTTACATGACGCTTCTATGATTTTTATATGACGCTTCTATGATTTTTTACATGACGCTTCTATGATTTTTTTACATGACGCTTCTATGATTTTTTACATGACGCTTCTATGATTTTTTACATGACGCTTCTATGATTTTTTACATGACGCTTCTATGATTTTTTACATGACGCTTCTATGATTTTTTACATGACGCTTCTATGATTTTTATATGACGCTTCTATGATTTTTACATGACGCTTCTATGATTGTTTACATGACGCTTCTATGATTTTTACATGACGCTTCTATGATTTTTACATGACGCTTCTATGATTGTTTACATGACGCTTCTATGATTTTTATACATGACGCTTCTATGATTGTTTACATGACGCTTCTATGATTTTTACATGACGCTTCTATGATTGTTTACATGACGCTTCTATGATTGTTTACATGACGCTTCTATGATTGTTTACATGACGCTTCTATGATTGTTTACATGACGCTTCTATGATTGTTTAATGACGCTTCTATGATTGTTTACATGACGCTTCTATGATTTTTATGACGCTTCTATGATTTTTAATGACGCTTCTATGATTTTTACATGACGCTTCTATGATTTTTATATGACGCTTCTATGATTGTTTACATGACGCTTCTATGATTTTTTACATGACGCTTCTATGATTTTTTACATGACGCTTCTATGATTTTTTTACATGACGCTTCTATGATTTTTCATGACGCTTCTATGATTTTTACATGACGCTTCTATGATTGTTTATGACGCTTCTATGATTGTTTACATGACGCTTCTATGATTGTTTTACATGACGCTTCTATGATTGTTTACATGACGCTTCTATGATTTTTATATGACGCTTCTATGATTTTTTACATGACGCTTCTATGATTGTTTACATGACGCTTCTATGATTTTTACATGACGCTTCTATGATTTTTATATGACGCTTCTATGATTGTTTACATGACGCTTCTATGATTTTTATATGACGCTTCTATGATTTTTTACATGACGCTTCTATGATTGTTTACATGACGCTTCTATGATTGTTTACATGACGCTTCTATGATTGTTTTATGACGCTTCTATGATTTTTACATGACGCTTCTATGATTTTTTACATGACGCTTCTCTGATTTTTTTAATGACGCTTCTATGATTGTTTACATGACGCTTCTATGATTGTTTACATGACGCTTCTATGATTTTTATATGACGCTTCTATGATTTTTACATGACGCTTCTATGATTGTTTACATGACGCTTCTATGATTGTTTAACATGACGCTTCTATGATTTTTTACATGACGCTTCTATGATTGTTTACATGACGCTTCTATGATTGTTAACATGACGCTTCTATGATTGTTTACATGACGCTTCTATGATTGTTAACATGACGCTTCTATGATTGTTTACATGACGCTTCTATGATTTTTTACATGACGCTTCTACGATTGTTTACATGACGCTTCTATGATTGTTTACATGACGCTTCTATGATTGTTTACATGACGCTTCTATGATTGTTTACATGACGCTTCTATGATTGTTTAACATGACGCTTCTAGGATTGTTTACATGACGCTTCTATGATTTTTATATGACGCTTCTATGATTTTTATATGACGCTTCTATGATTTTTTACATGACGCTTCTATGATTTTTTACATGACGCTTTTATGATTTTTTATATGACGCTTCTATGATTTTTTCCATGACGCTTCTATGATTGTTTACATGACGCTTCTATGATTGTTATTATGACGCTTCTACGATTTTTTACATGACGCTTCTATGATTTTTATATAACGCTTCTACGATTTTTTACATGACGCTTCTATGATTGTTTACATGACGCTTCTATGATTTTTATATGACGCTTCTATGATTTTTTACATGACGCTTCTATGATTGTTTACATGACGCTTCTATGATCTTTACATGACGCTTCTATGATTTTTATATGACGCTTCTATGATTGTTTACATGACGCTTCTATGATTGTTTACATGACGCTTCTATGATTGTTTACATGACGCTTCTATGATTTTTTAATGACGCTTCTATGATTTTTATATGACGCTTCTATGATTTTTTACATGACGCTTCTATGATTTTTATATGATGCTTCTATGATTTTTTACATGACGCTTCTATGATTGTTTACATGACGCTTTTATGATTTTTATATGACGCTTCTATGATTTTTTACATGACGCTTCTATGATTGTTTACACGACGCTTCTATGATTGTTTACATGACGCTTCTATGATTGTTAACATGACGCTTCTATGATTTTTTACATGACGCATCTATGATTTTTATATGACGCTTCTATGATTTTTTAAATGACGCTGCTATGATTTTTATATGACGCTTCTATGATTGTTTACATGACGCTTCTATGATTGTTTACATGACGCTTCTATGATTTTTTAAATGACGCATCTATGATTTTTATATGACGCTACTATGGTTTTTTATATGACGCTTCTATGATTTTTACATGACGCTTCTATGATTGTTAACATGACGCTTCTATGATTTTTTACATGACGCATCTATGATTTTTATATGACGCTTCTATGATTTTTTAAATGACGCTTCTATGATTTTTATATGACGCTTCTATGATTGTTTACATGACGCTTCTATGATTGTTTACATGACGCTTCTATGATTTTTTAAATGATGCATCTATGATTTTTATATGACGCTACTATGATTTTTTATATGACGCTTCTATGATTTTTACATGACGCTTCTTTTTAAAAAGTCTTTTAGTTTTCCTGACGTTGAAAAGCTTTAATTAAAAAAATTATACTCTACGAAAATTCGAACCATCGTCGCTGCATTTAGCAGTTCAGTTTGTTCACCTCTAGGCTAGCTCTCATCGTTTTGATAACATCAAATTTTGCACTTATATAATTCAAAACTTGAAAATCCAAGCATAGAGTAAATCACACGAAGCAGTTATGACATAATCAGTTTCTCAGTCAGTCAGTATCAGTTAACAATATGGTTACGCAATTTAAATCAAGTCTGGTGCTACGCTTCCACACTGCATTTTCAATTCAAGTCGGAGTTACAATTCAGTTATGATGCAATCTATTTCAGAATCAGAATTCAACCAGTCAGTTTTTTCTCTAGCATTCTTACAATGCATTTCAAGTCGAAAAGTTTGCTTGACCTTTGCAAAAAAGCATGTTTTTCGAATATTTAATGCTTTTAGCATCGAGCAATTTCTTAGCCACGATGCATGTACCGTCACGGGAAAATTTCTGATCGAACAGTGCAAGTTTGAACAAAATCGGTCCAGCCATTTTTTCTCTAATCGATCACATAGACACAGACAGACCATTTTTAGTATATAGATAGAGTGGAACTCCTCCTTCGGAGGAGAAAGGGGAAGAACTCCCATCACCGGAATTCCATTTCCTGAAATATCCATCAACTGAAATTCCATGCCTTGAACCCTATCTTCCAAATCGTCTCCAAATTCTTTACAAAACCTTTAAAAGACCATAGCTCAAAGACTCTCACGTCTATCATATCTCCTCTCTACTCTCTTCGCTATTATCGTGACTCTCTTCTCTCTTCTCTCTCATATCTTATCTCTACCCCTACTCCCTTATTTATCTCTTCTCCCTCGTCTTTCGTCTGTACCCTCTCCTGTCTCCTGTCTCCTCTCTTCTCTCTTATCTCTCCCTCTTCTCTTCTCTCTCATATATCATCTCTACTCACTTATCTATCGTCTCTCTTAACCCTCTCTCTCTCTTCTCTTTTCTCTTCTCTCAGCTCTCATTTCTCATATCTCAAATACGCTCTCACACTCTACTTTCTTGTCTCCCATCTTTCTTTCCTTCTTTCCACTATCCCCTGTCTCTTCTCTTCTCTCTTTTCTATCCTCTCCATTCTCTCTTTTCTCCTCTCCTTGCTCCTTTCATCTTCTCCCTCTCTTCTCTAATCTCTAATCTCTAATCTCTTCTCTCTTATGTTCTCACGCATCTCTTCTCATCGCATCTCTCATCTCTCCTCTCCGCACTACTTTCCTCTCTTAACTCTCTCATCTATGATCTTTCATCTCTCTCCTCTCTCCTCTCTCTCTTCTCCTTTCGCTTCTCTCTCCTTTCTCCCCTCTTTTCTCCTCTCTTCTCTCTCCTCTCTCCCCTGCTCTCTCATCCCTCATCCCCTCATCTCACTCTTTCTTTCTCCTCTACTCTTCCCTCTCTTCTATTTCCTCTGTACGCTCTTATCCCTCATCTATTCTCTCTCCTATTATCTCTCTTGTATCCCTTTGCTATCTCATATCTCCCCTCTCATCTCCTCTCTCCTCTTCTCTTCTCTCTCCTTCGTTCCCGCCTTACTCCCCTTTTTTCTCCCATCTGTCATGTCTAATCTCTCCACTCATTTCTACTCTGTTTTCTATCATCTCATCTCTCTTCTCTTTTCATTCTTCTCTTTACTCTCTTCTCTAACTGATTGAAGATGCCAAATCCATCAAGATCCTCTCCGCGCGAAGCAGAAATCCTGTCCGTGCAACTGAAAACCATCGAAATCCTCTCCGTGAAACTGGACTCCTTCGAAATCCTCTCCTTGAAACTTAAATCCATCAAAATGGTCTCCATAAAACAGAAATCAATCATAAATTATCTCCACGAAACAGAAATTCTCTCCGTCAAAATTAAAACATTGAAATCGTCTCCGCTAAACTGGACTCAATCGAATTTTTTCCGTCAAACAACTCAACTCCGGATTCATTGGTTAGGGTTAGGGTTAGGGTTAGGGTTAGAACTACGCACAGGTTTGTGTTAAAAGGCACTGATAAGAATATTGAACTAATTGAATCAATTCATTGCGCAACCGATTTCACAGTCAGTCAGTACCAGTCTCAGTTAAAGTTAACAAAAACATTGCGCAATCTAAATCAACCCTCCAATACACAGCAGCAGTGAGAAGTTGAACCCTCCCCCCAACTTTATCTATTACGTCTCGCAAAACTGAGTACAATCTTTGCAGAAAGTTAAAAGTATGGAAATAGTTTTTCAAATGCTGTGCTTTTTCTTTTCATATTTAAAGCAAACAACTTATATCCCCGAACTCAGCGTTGCAAGATCTTTCCAGCAATATAAGTTTCTCTTCTCAAAGTTTAAAACTCGAGGAACAGTTAGCGTTTGAAATTTACCGATTTCCCAACTGCTTGCTAGAGAAGCTCGCAAGTTTATTCATTGAAATTCACTGCCCAGCTAATACACAGGGCCGATAATAAAACCAATTGAATCTCGGCACAGTTCTATCTGTTTACAACAGCTATGTACACTCAGCCCAAGCCCAACCCCCCGTTCCGGGGGAATCATTAAATTTAACTCAACCCCTCAACTCGCGGGGTTTTATTTGCATTGAACGCAGAACACGCGCACCCACCACCCCTCAATACACAGCGGCCCGCGAGCGGAGGTTGGGGTGGCTATTTTTACAAACTGGCTGAAGCCCCAGGCAGAGTAGCAAAAGAAGGTTATTGGGGGTCAAAAAGGCAGTTTTCTGCTTTTTTTGAGGATCTTAGAAATTAAAATTTCAGAATTAAAATAGCCTATAGCCGACCTCGGATAATTTCCAATCTTCCCAACCTTAAAGCAGAAATTAAGGTGCAAGTTTTCCCGTTTCTTACTTGCAGAGCGCAATGTACACTCTGTGATGAGTTAAAAAATCAAGCCATCCATTCTCGCGCAGTGTGCACCTCCACCCCTTTTTAACACTGAGCAAGTAGGCCGCCAATTCTCAAGTGCCGGCGACCCTCCCCCAGCTGAAATGAAATACACTGCAGAGATAGGAGAAAAGTTGTGGCGCAACCATACAAAATAGCGTCAAGTGGGAAGTCCATGGAATGCGATATATAGACATCTGGTCTGGCTGTCTGGTTTGTGCTGTTTTCTGCTTTTTTGAAGCACTTAAAATTGAAATTTGAAAATGAATTTTAAATTGTAGCATCGTCGGGACATTTGACATGTTTTGGTACCGGTTTGAAAGTTGAGTTGCAAGAATCCTAGGAGGAGATCGTCGACAAACCCGGCCCACCGGCCCACCCTACCACCGGACCACGACGTCAGCTTTAGTATATAGAGGATTCGAAATGCTCTTATAACAGTTATGGTCTAATTTCAGACTGAAATTTTGATTGTTGTCACAGTGGAAACAATTCTTTTACTGTGCAACTTGCACATTTAATGACAGGCACAAAGGCAGGTTTATGAGTTCCAGTGGGACAAGACATGGCGGTGAATAAAATAAAGTGGAGGCCTTGCTGTGTACACTTTTGGTTTTGCTATGTACACCATTGCATGCTGTTTATTGTAGATCATTGCAGACTGTTTATTCCTTTACAACAGTTTATTCTGTGTTTATTAGACTGTTTATTCAATGACACAGTTCCAAAGCTACTTTACTTTGTTGCACCAGTTTTAAGAACAATTCACAAGCACTTTCTTTTGTGTGACTCTGTTTTTTTTCAAATTGATCCTTGGACATTTTTCTTAACAATTGATAAGCAAAACAGTGCAAAATGACTATGTGTGATTGCAGTGGTTTGCAGGTTGCTCATTAGTTTAGTTGCACGCTTAGAGTGCTAGGGTGCTCATTGATCAAGAATTTCTAGCCAAAGTATATGCTAGACTGCCAGAAGTCCAATGGACATATCCGTTAAAAGTCACAATGGTCGTTTAGATAGTTGGGATGGTGCAGGAAGTATAGTCAGTGCAACAAGGAGTCTCACATTGCTCATTGGTAAGGCTTGATCAAGAATTTCTAGCCAAAGTATATGCTAGACTGCTAGAAATCCAATGGATACATCCGTTGAAGGTCCCGATAGTTGTCCAGATGGTCGGGATGGTGCAGGAAGTATAGTGAGTGCGACAGGTAGTGTCATGTTGCTCATTGGTGAGGCTTGATCAAGAATTTCTAGCCAAAGTATATGCTAGACTGCTAGAAGTCCAATGGACATATCTGTTGAAGGTCCCAATGGTCATCCAGATGGTCAGGATGGTACAGGAAGTATAGTGAGTGCAATTAGTTGTAGGATGCTTATTGACAAGATTTCATAATAAATATTTGACCAATTTTTTTTCGGATCTTAAATTCCGATGATGTCAGAATATGCTCATTGAATCTCCTGACAATGGTTAACTGTCAGATGCCAGAGACAGCCAAGGGACTCGCCAGCCGCAAATGCACTGGAGCTCAAGTCGGTGAGGGTCAGTTGGTCAGTCGGTAAATTATTTATTTATAATTAGTATGTATTCTTAAATCACTTGGCCCTGTGGCAGAACCTAAGCTGGCGCACTATATAGACAAAAGCAGCATGTAATGATGTTCTGCAATGTGAGCCACCAGTAGAGGACCACTGGTTGGCTTTGTCTGCAATGGTTCAATAACTCTCTATAGATGGCTTTGATGCGGCATGCAAGTTCTTGACTTTTTCAATGCAGTGGGTAGGAAAATATGAATTTCACACTTTAATATATGGCTAGTAGACAGTACTACAATATTCTCAACGTAGGAAGTTGGCTTTCGCATGTTGTCCAGGTAGGTAATCAGATTCATGCCAGATTCGTTGAAGTCTTTAGAAACTTTAAAAAATTCTGGGTTTATTAGTTTGGTGCATGCCAAAGTGTGGAGTCTTATAGGGTCCTTATAGGGAAAGCAGTTGGCAAATAGAGTCAAAAAAGCAATTGCTATCAGCAGCAGCATCACCCAAGATGCACCCTAGCCTCTTGCCAATTAAGCGCAGTTTAGATTTTGCATTCTGCAATTCAGCCACTGGATTGAGACTTCTAATCTGGGCCATCTTCTGTAGCTGCCACTGCTGTGCTGCTGTGGCCTTGTTTTTTTTCATTTCAGCTAGCACTCCTTGGCATTTTAATTGTGCCAATTGTCGATTTCTCGCTTTTGGATTTCTCTTTGACAAAGAACTTCCAGAAACTTTGGGCTGGTCAATTTAGGCATGCCCGCTTCCCTCGCAATTGAAGGCCGCTGTCGCTTAGGCTGATTAGCTTTTGGCTTAGGCTACAACATTTCAAGATGGTTGTATTGGTGAGCCACTGAACGTAAAATTTCAAGTGTTGAATTCGGTGAAGACTTTAGAGTCAGAGAGATAGCACTTTGATCGGCATCTAAATCAATGCTAGTGGTGCTCACTAAGCAGCTCGGTGCCTCGCCATCACCTTAGACAGCTGAGGTGACATTGCTGCTTGGCACCTCGCCATCGCCTTGGACAGCCAAGGTGGCATTGCCGCTCGATGCCTTGCCATGGCCTTGGGCAGTCATTGTCGCAGTTGCACCCACTTGCTGGCTGGCCAAACTGGAGGCAACATACAACTTGTCATATAATAAGGCTTCTAGGTTGAATGGAAAGAGGCCACACACTCGAAACCCAGACTTTACATTGGTAATGGAGATTGACTCAGCCAAAGAAGACAAAAACAGTTGTATAAAGTCCATATTACACAGAACTCCAGCTGAATCTAGCCTCGCTTGCTGCGCAATGAGATTGTTCCAAGCAGCCTTAACTGATCAAAAGACTGCAACATCCAAAGGCTGCATTACATGCATTGTGTTTGGGACTTGGCCAAAAATGTAGACCTGTTTAATAATTTCAGAATTAATAAATATCTATGAATTGTCAACTGATAGAAGAAAAGATAAAGGGATTATCAATTAAAACAAGATATACAATACCTGATAGAAAGATCAGAATGAAACAAAATATACTAGCTAGTTTTTTTTACTTTTCAGGAACTCATATAATTAGATAGATTACAGTTAAAGCCTGTTTACATTTTCCTTGCTTAGCAGCTCCAACATCTAAGCATTATGTTGCAAATTGTAATTATTGCAAAATAAAATCACAGGTCTTCTGATTTTTTTCTACTCTAGGTAGGATAGGAATGTCTCCATGACCCACTTCCAAAACGACTCCCTGGTCAACCAACCTTTCTTTGTCATGGAATAGTTGTAAATGTCCGCAACATTATGTCTCTTTCCTGCAAAAACAAAATGCGGTGGCAGCATAGATCACAAGCCTGGATTGTAACCATGATGGTAGCATTTTCTTTTCTACTGTCTTAGTGTAAACAAATTTGGATCCCTTTCTAACAACTACTTTGCGGGACTTTCTAGCAAAGTAAGCGGCTGAAGTATCTGCTTCTTAGTGACTAAATATTGGGTGTAGTTGATCGGTTGAGGTGTCCAGATTGACAGGACACTCTGGTGGCACACAAAGAAGCAGTTTAGCCAACCTTCTGTCATCGTCACTTTTTTTACAGTTTTTAAACTGATCTGAGTTGTCACTAAAAGCAGAAATTTTCTTTAGGGCTAGAGAGGCCATCTCCAGGACCTGTACTCTAGTCATTGGGATATGCTGCCTTTGCATTGCTAATGTCTCAACAAAGACAGCTTCCTCTTTGACTGTGAAAACCTGTTTCTGTGAATTAAAAGGCTTTTGGGGTTTGTTAGATGAAACCTTCCTTATGTGATAAAGCAAAATTTGATGAAAAACACCAAATCGCTGCACAATGCTCCTATAACTTAACTTTTCACCTGCTTCAAGGAATGTAATAACAACCTGCACAGCTTCATCAAGGTCCTTCACTCAAGATCTTACCTGATTTTAGCCATTAGCCTAGTCTTAAACAAAATTCTAACAGGTAGACAAAGTATACAGGAAAAAATATGCTAAGAAGTAAGCAAAGTAGATAAAGTAGAATAGGCAGTTTAGGTAGGCAAAGTAGATTTAGTAGACAAGGCTAGTTAAATAGTCAAAGCAGTTTATTTAGATAATACAGTAAGTTATTGTAAATAGGCAAAGTATGAGTAGGTTAAGTAGACAAGGTTGGTTAAGTAAGCAAAGTAGGTTAAATAGACAAGGTTGTTAAGTAAGCAAAGTAGGTTGTAGATAAGGTTGGTTAATTATAGACAAAATAGTTTATTTAAATAGTACAGTATGTTAAGTAGGCAAGACAGTCTACATAGGTAGGCAAAGTAGGTTGGGGAGAAAAGGTAGGTTATTTAGGTTAAGTAGGCAAAGTACTCTAAGTTGACAATGTAGCAAAAGTAAAATATGAGTATAAGTATACAAGCCAGCAAAATTGACTTAACAATGTTTGAAGTGACCTCCAAAAACTTTCAGATTAGCAGTTGCAAAAATGGTTCGAATGCTGTTGATTTAATGTTTAGAAGGTTTAAGAAAAAAACTAAGTATATCTTATTGCTGGATACATATAGCCAAAGATACTCGCTACAAACTTCCGGCGCTATTGTTAAAGAGCGAATAAGAATCCTAGGAATGCGCCGCAAGAGTTTCTATTCATTGGCAGTCCGTCGGTGTAAATACAGTGAAAAAACCACTGCTGTCGCTGTATGCACTAGCTGCTATTAAGATGGCTATTTCTCTGCCTTTGCATATCTTGAAAGCCGATTGACTTACTTAAAGAATTCTTTCTACATCATACATGTATCAGTGTGGTTTAGTAGCCTGTAGAAATTTAGCCGCTAATCTGCTGATCCAGCTTGGCAAATTTGGGTTGGATTTGTTGACTTTCTCCTATCTAAATACACTATAAGATGGCTCTATTTCTCCACCTTTGCTTATCTTGGAAGCCAATTGACTTACCTAAACAATTATTTCTGCATCATACATGTATCAGTGTGGTCTAGTAGCCTGTAGAAATTTAGCCTCTAATCTGCTGATCTGGCTTGGCAAATTTGGGTTGAATTTGTTGACTTGTTCCTAACTAGACTCACAGCTGCTTACTCCTCTACTTTTCTTTTTGTATAAGTATTAGTGCAATAAATTAATAGTAGTTTCAATAAACTACTTAATTCATGCTGCAGAGCTAGCCATCAGGTGTTTAGAAGGCTTTATGTAAACACAGTTTTTTGGATGAAAAGGTCAAACATATTTTTCCCCCATTTTAGTGAGATATTTTTTTCTGTTTCAAATAGCTGGTTGAAAGGCAAACCATGCTCTATAAAATGTTATGTTTTTGACAGATTTTAGTTTACTCTTTTAATTGTATATTCTATTTTTTAATTATGCTTCTCCAACAAGTAGATAAAGCAAATACATTTTTGGCAAAAATGACAATAGTATAGTAAAATGAGAGTATTTTATGCTACTCTTGATTTTCAAATAGAAGTAGGCCTACTTGTACATTATCACTCATATTGAACTTGAAATCAATAGAAATTATAAATGATAATGCCTATAACCTCAACTCTTGCAGATTTATGAGCCTACTCGTACCTATATAACTAACTCTACTGGCAGAATTGAGAGGTCTAGAAACTTCTGGAGAAACACATGACCAGAAATGTGTGCCATCATGCTTCTTTACAATTACATTGAAAACTTGCAGATGCGCACTTTAGAAAAGGAATCAAATTATTTTACCGCATTTTAGGATTATTAGAAATCATTTTTTACAATGTTTTCCTATAGGGCATGTGCCTGCATGTGAAAAGATATTATTAAGGCTAACAAACATCAAACAGCATTGCAAATTCTCTAAAAAGAAGCTCAAATCATAGATAGGTAGTACAAGTATTGTAATATACCAGTTTACCACCATTTTTGTTCCTATTCTTCTCTTATTTCTATAATAAAAACTTGAACTTGCACTTCAGCTTATTTTCTTATATCAATAGTCTATGTTCTAGATCATCAGAAATGTTTGTCAAGTACAAAGACTTCCTTGATCAAGTAACAAATAAGTTAAATAATCTGGAATATTATATTGGCTGGAATGGGGTGAAATAGGGTATAAATAAGGTTGCTGACATGGTGGCTCTTTAATGTTTGACATGGTGGCTCTTCTATGTTTGACATGGTGGCTCTTTAATATTCTGAGGCTGATAATAGCCTGAGGATGATAGAGTCATCTAAAGCAGATAGACAAGTTGTGTGTATGCCTACACACATATCCATGTATGTTTGTGAAGAGTAAGCTAAGGAGTAAATGGAATAGGCAGAATTGCCTTTTCACTGTTTGTGGAATGATCTTTTCAAAGGCCTTGTGCCATGGTGCCTATAATCCTCCTGCAAATATTTAAAAAAATTACTAGATCACCATTTGCTCCAATTCAAGACCTGACAGACCTCGAACACAAGCTTTTTTAGTGGCATTTTTATATGCTTGTTTTTCCTTGGCACTCAGATGCTTAAATGCTTCACTTAAGAAGGCTATTCTTTGCTTTGAAAAATTATTTGAAAGATAAATATACAAGCATATTCCATACCAAAAGCATTCACAATGCTAAAGCAAATCTTACTAGCTGATCTTACTAGTGACACTTATTGGCTCCCTTGGCCTTGATAAACATAGACTAGGCATTGACTTTTCTTTTGTGGTGACTGCAAATGCCTTTCATTTTGTTAACTATATTCAATATTAATTGATGTCCCTAAAAATATTCATTAAGCTATAACCAATTATAAATAAATTTCTTAATACATAAAATGGGCTCATATGACAATATATATCATTCTTCACAATTTTGACAATGATTATTTTTTAACTTGTTGATAGATATAGATATGGTAATATCACACTTAATTAAACAAATGTAGCATGACAAGTAGAAGGGGGAGGTTGAAAAGGAGGGAGGCTAATAGATTAGAAAGTGGGTAGATAGGAAAACAGGTGGATGGGAAAGTGGGTGGATGGGAAAGTAGGTGGATGGGAAGATAGGTAGAGGGGAAAGTGGGTGGATAGGAAAGCAGGTATAAGGCAAGGTGGGTGAATGGGAAGCAGGGTGTAAGGCAGCAGGACTGGATTAGCAAAGGGTGAGGCATTAAGGCTAGATTAGCAAGGATAGGACAACAAGACTAGATTAGCAAGGGTGGTTAATAGGGCTAGCAAGGTAGAGTATTAGGACCAAATTAGCTTGTTGGAATTAGATAAATTATAGAATGAATAGATAGATAGAAATATTCATTGTAAAATTATTATACTCGGCTATCAATAGGCCTAGCTATAACAGACATATAACTAGGCCTATATACAGCTCAAATAATTATAGCTATATTTATTTTTTATGGCTGTAGGCTAGTTTAAGATATTTATAAAATCAAATATAGCTAGGCCTAAAGCTAAAGTATGAATAAAATAGCTAGTATAACATGGGTCTAGATTGTAGCTAGGCTTATGGAAATATATATATATATATATATATATATATATATATATATATATATATATATAATATGGTTACTACTGCTGGATATGAAATAAATAAATATGAGAGGATATAAGGTTGATGTTTGTTTAATTTTCAAGTTTTAAAAAGGCCTGAAACTTAACTAATCTTTGGTCTTGAGTGAATATTTGAGCATTTACTTTTTGATAAAAAGGACTAAATACAATAAATGATGATTTTGTTTATATGATCTATTTGTTTTGGCTTGCCTACTTTTACAAATTTTGTGAATCAGAAGAATCAAACATTTTGTTATTTATTAGCTTTCATCTTGATATTGTTGGCAATTTGCCAAAATACCAAGCAAAACATAGGCATCTTACTTGTTAATTTATTTTATGTTTAAGCCAAGCATAAAACCAAAAAAGATGACATTTTTATTTAAGTTTATTAAATTAAGTTTATATTTAGTTAGTTTTCTATAGCAGTTTAAAACATTTTTTCAATGAAACTTAAATGGTCTAGGCCTAATAGCAACAGGCATAAATGGCTAAAATAGGAGTGTTATAATCTATAATATTAACTAAAATTTCTACAACAAAAAGACCACCTATTAGATTGTAAAAAATTTTATTAGCACATATAATGATATATTAGAAATCAATATAGAAAATAAAAATGAATAGTTTCTTCATTGAAAAACAATATTTTTATAAGTAGGCCTAATATGTATAATAATGATATCATAAGCATAATTACAATAATAAATATATTTTGATATAGCTAATAGTAAAAGTAATTACTTGAAAAAGAAAAAAGAGAGCAAGCAAAAAGAGAATAAAATTAGCAAGTTACATCTATGGCATATAGCAAAAACATTAAGGCAACATAGAAAAATAGGAGATCCAATATTGATCCCATATATGGCATTTCAATAAATGAATGCAGAAATAGAAAAAACCAAAAAGAGCAATTGGATCCATGGCACAAAAAAGAAAGAGAGGACCACCAAAAGGACCAGAAGTAAGGCCAATAAAAGAACAAGTATTAAATCATATAGAACTTTTTAATAGCCTGCAGTGTCCTATCCTGGGGCACAAATTAATTATACAAAAGTTCACAAAGAAAGAGTAATAGTCTCATTCCTACATATACTAAAGTGCCAAGGTGCCATACATATATGCAGAATAAGGCCATCTTTAGCTATTTACTGATAATATATATAGTTATTTGGCACATAGCCTCCACAAGTAACTGGGTATACTTTGCATTTGCCTCTATTAGCCAGGGTGTTTCATGTTGCACAGTGTGGCTTGGGGCTTTCTAGGGCCATGGTGGAGCTTGGAGAGTTGCTATGTTTCCCATTGCAAATTGTTAGGCATTGCAAGGAAGTCTTGAAGGGGGCAAGAAAAAAGACAATGATAGGCAGAGTAAACAAAAAAGGGAGCAAGAAAAGCAAGACAATCAACAGAATGAATAAATGTAAATAAATATGGGGCACAAAAGGGGAATAGGAAAATAAAAAGATAAGCAGGCAATGGCAATAGACAAATAGCAAGGATATAGCTTTACAATCAAAGTCTATAGCATAATTAAATTTCACCTTTTATATTCCTTTGGCACTCCATCCAATGGACAAAGAGGTCTAATTGCTAGAAATATCCTTTATCGTTGAGTCTAATTAAGGTCATGCCTAAAGATTAATGTGGGTGATTGAAATCAAGGAGTAGTAAAAATATACCCAAGTGATATAAAGGTACAAAGCCATTAAAAGCTGCTTGCTATCTCCTTTAGCAATATCAAAAAGTCTTCTAAAATAAACATATTTACAATATTATACAACATATTCTTATATTAGCAAATTTCTTATACAACAAAAAATAACAATCATGCTTGTTGAATAATTGTAGCAGAAGGAAAGAACAATTTGTATAATTGCTATCTATAAGGCTAGATTCTAAAATATATCTTTGCTCCTTTGAGGTTTCCAAAGAAAAACCAATGCTATATACTAAATAGAACATAAAAACTAACATATGGAGACAAATTTGCATTTGTCAACCTAAATATAGTTTCATTTTGAACCTAAAAATAGAAAGTACAAATCAATATTTAAATATAGTCCTAATGTGCCAGTTACAAATGGCCTATAATGGCCAGCTCCCTTGCAACTATTGCATAGCTACAATTTAGCCACTGTATTGCCATAGAAAAAATAGAGATACTAATTTAACTAAGTTCTTCTTAGTTTCTATCTGATGATAGTATATATGTTATGCATGTCTTTTGGTCTTTTTCAATTTTTTAATAGTCTATTTGAGACTTAGACTCAGCCTTAGATGAACCTAGTAACTGCATTGCTATCTTGCCAATTCTTATTGGTCTATGATACCAGTTTGCTTATCTGTATACATGCCATGGGTACAAAATAGTTTAAACACAATTCTTTGAAGCTAGCTTCCATTTGTTATGTCATGCCTTTGCAGATGCTTTTGTATAGTATTTAAATGTCAATGTTTAATAAGGCAGATATATTTGACCTTTAGAGGTAGTTAAACTTACACCTAGTTTTCTCTAAATTTCAACATGCATTTGTGTCAAGGAATGGGCATCAAAATTAAAGCAGGCAGTTTCCACCTTGAGTGGTCTGGCTTGTGGTTCCTTGAATATACCAGATGCTGCATTATTAGGGCCTAGCTTTTTTAAGGCAGATAAAAAAATTTGCTACTAGACTAGAACTTGCAGTGACCATGATTGTTGATAAAAATAACCTGTTTGCTGCTGGACTATGACTTGCAAAATACCTTACCAATTTGTTGCTAAGAACAAGGTATTGCTAGGCTTAGACTAAAGGGGCTACAAGATGCAACAAGGCTAGGTGTGTCCTTGGTATATAGATATAGACATTAGATGCTAACTCAGTCTATAGATATGTGTAAAGAGGGTTGACAAGTTAATGCACTTCAAATTCCAACTTCGTTGCAAGCAGTTGCGAAATGATAGTTTGATAAATTTATTTAACAAAATATGCTTTAACTAAATGGTTGTTATAGTGCTACTGTTATAACTAAACTAATTATATAATCTGAAATATAATGATAGAATTTCTTGCAATGCATATAAAAAACATGGTGTTAAAAAAAATCAGTAACACGCATATGTATTCATATTATATACTATCTTTTACCATTGTGAACATGATATGCCAACTGTAAAAGTAAGTCAATAAAGCACTTTTTAAAACTCTTAAACCTTACATAAGCCATTGTTTCTTGGCCATTGTCAGTCTCATTCAGCAGTACTTAAGATTTAGATAAAAATTTGAAATTTATGTTTATTTGCATTATTTATTTACCTGAACCACAGGGTATTAAAAGTCAAAGTCACTTAGACAATAGTCAAATAGGCAATAGGAAGGAGGGTAAAGTGTAAAAACTCAAATCTGCAGAAACATAATACCAACAAAGTCAACATTTGACTTGATTTCACGTGAAAAAACTCCTTGCTACCATAGGCTTGGTTCCATTTCTTCATTATTGACCTAATTTTTTTAAAGATTACCTAATAATAAATGACTCAGTTGATATGGTATAAATAATTTAGTCAAATGGTTAAGTCTTTACAAAAAGTACAGCTTGTTCCATTTACTAAAATACCTTAAATAAGTATCCTTGAATATGCCATGCTTAACTGTTGCAGCAGTGGCTATTTAATAGCTATATAGTGCTATCAAACTAAAAATTACCTTGAAATTTTGATGTAGAACACATCAATTGCACTACTTCTGGAAGTATACTATGTTTAACTCATTTTGCACAATATTAATTTCGAAAATATCAAATAATATATTTTAAATATTTTCTAATTAAACTTTATTTGATTTGATTTTCTATCTTATGCTAGTTTTAATTTTTGGCTAATAAGAAGGTAAAGATAATCTAAATATTTGTAAGACAGAAAACCAATGAAAATGAGTCAAATAGTGCTAGAGCCATGTTGTATAATGAATTCAGATAAAAGAGCTATGTAGAGGGATTTATCTATCCCAAATATCACTAGCTAAGTAAAAATGAAACTGATTCCCAACTAAAATGATAGACTTCAATGATTTTGAATAAGTGTGGAGCTCCAGGAAAAAACCCTGTAAATTGTACAATTTTATAACCAAATACACTACCAAACTCCAAATCAATAAATTCAATTCATGACATGAACAATCTTATTTTGATGCAGCAATGAACACTGTACATTTAGATAGCAAACCGGAGCCATTAACTGTCAAAACCAATGCCAATTTAATCGGAAGTAATAGTAGCACCGCTACTAGCAGTAGTAGCAGTAGTAGCGCATGCAGCAGCGCTTTTAGTAGCGAAGACTCGCCGGCCCAGCAGCAACAGATGCAGCAGTCACCAAGCATGCCAGCTGCTGTAGGCGAGGCATCCAGAATGGTGTCGGCGCGTTGTGCCGCTATAAATTCTTCCTCAGCCTCTTCGGGCGTAGAATCTCGCACCCAACGTGGCTTCTCGTGCGCATTTGACGAAGTGTTGGCATCGAATAGGGCTGTTGTGCAAGCGGAAAATGTGCCGGGTAGGAGGGTAAACAACAATGGCGGATGTGGCGGTACAGCTGGTAGCGGTTGCTCTAATTCTGGCAATGGTCGCAGCCTGTCACGAAATGGTAGTGCTTGCGGCGCCAATGGTAGTTATTCATTCATATTGCCTGACTTGTCAACCTATCCGTTGGAATTTCGAGCCTTTTTGGAGAAGGAACTGTTGGATACGGGGACTCTGGTTAACTTGGAGCAGGCTGGTTGTTTGAATTGGTGGTAAGGTTACTTTGGGTTAATTTTGTCTACCATTGGTTAGTAGTAAGGGGTAGTCTGACATTGTTACCAGTTTCCTAATGGTAAACTAGGGATGTAGCCTGACATTGTTACCAGTTTCCTGAAGGTAAACTAGGGATGTAGCCTGACATTGTTACCAGTTTCCTGAAGGTAAACTAGGGATATAGCCTGACATTGTTACCAGTTTCCTAAAGGTAAACTAGAGATGTAGTCTGACATTGTTACCAGTTTCCTGAAGGTAAACTAGAGATGTAGTCTGACATTGTTACCAGTTTCCTGAAGGTAAACTAGGGATGTAGTCTGACATTGTTACCAGTTTCCTGAAGGTAAACTAGAGATGTAGTCTGACATTGTTACCAGTTTCCTGAAGGTAAACTAGGGATATAGCCTGACATTGTTACCAGTTTCCTAATAGTAAACTAGGGATATAGCCTGACATTGTTACCAGTTTCCTGATGGTAAACTAGGGATGTAGCCTGACATTGTTACCAGTTTCCTAATGGTAAACTAGGGATGTAGCCTGACATTGTTACCAGTTTCCTAATGGTAAACTAGGGATATAGCCTGACATTGTTACCAGTTTCCTAATGGTAAACTAGGGATGTAGCCTGACATTGTTACCAGTTTCCTAATGGTAAACTAGGGATGTAGCCTGACATTGTTACCAGTTTCCTAATGGTAAACTAGGGATATAGCCTGACATTGTTACCAGTTTCCTAATGGTAAACTAGGGATGTAGCCTGACATTGTTACCAGTTTCCTGAGGGTAAACTAGGGATGTAGCCTGACATTGTTACCAGTTTCCTGAGGGTAAACTAGGGATGTAGCCTGACATTGTTACCAGTTTCCTAATGGTAAACTAGGGATATAGCCTGACATTGTTACCAGTTTCCTAATGGTAAACTAGGGATGTAGCCTGACATTGTTACCAGTTTCCTAATGGTAAACTAGGGATGTAGCCTGACATTGTTACCAGTTTCCTAATGGTAAACTAGGGATGTAGCCTGACATTGTTACCAGTTTCCTGAGGGTAAACTAGGGATGTAGCCTGACATTGTTACCAGTTTCCTAATGGTAAACTAGGGATGTAGCCTGACATTGTTACCAGTTTCCTGATGGTAGACTAGAGATTTAATATGCTTAGAGTACAAGCAGCTGACGCGTAAGTCCTCACACTAATACCTAGGCACGACCTTGGCCTGTCCCAACGATTGTGGCCTCTGCAAACGAGCGGCGATGGCAACTGCCTTCTACATGCTATCAGTCTGAGCAGTCTAGGCTTCCACGATCGTCAATTGGTATTCCGAAGCGCGTTGCACGAATATTTGCTGTCTCATAGTGCAGCTGTGTACAGGCGCTGGAGATGGCAGACAGCCCGGGAGCTGTACCGAGCCACGGGCCTGAGATTAAGCGAGTCGGAATGGCAATCGGAATGGAAATCGTTGCTACAACTGGCTAGCGCCCAGCCTAAGCAGCAACAACAGCAGCAGATCGGTCAGCAGCATCAGCATCAGCTGGATTCTCTAGAAGAAATCCACGTATTCGTAGCCGCCAATGTATTCCGCCGGCCCATCATAGTGATAGCCGATCAGTTTGTCAAAGACTCCGAAGGTGACAATTTAGCTCCAATACCGTTTGCCGGAATCTATCTGCCGCTGTTAGAGAAACCAGAGCATTGTTCTAAGCATCCGGTATTGCTAGCCTACGATGCAGCTCATTTCTCCGCATTGGTTCCCATGGAAACTGCTGTAAACTTGCCCTACGCTGTTCCATTGTGCTGCTGCGATCTGCACACCCCGCTGCCTCTGCACTTTAGCGCCGATCCCGGGCCGCACTGGAAATGGTCGTCGAAATCTGCCGCTGCGGCTGTTGTTAACGGCGCTCCAGTGGCGACGCCCGATACAGAAATGGGCGGCAGGCTTCGAGCTAAACTGCTGGCTTCTTATCTGAGATGCTCAACTCTGAGATTGCCTGTGGCTCCGCCGCAGCCGCTTCCGGCGGCTGTCGCTCAGGCTGCCGTTGCTGCTGTTACTCAACGCCCAGTAGTAGTTGGACTAACTCGTTCGGGTAGTTCAGTTGGCAATGCGGCGCAGTTGTCTATGGCAACAGTCGGTGCTGTTTCAGCAGACGATAGCGGCTTTGTTGAGTATCAACAGCAGCAGCAGCAACAACAGTTGCATTCGCAGTTGCAGCAGAGATCTGCTACTCTGGACTGTCGTAGAATGCGCGGCGGTGTTGATGGATTGTATCCAGGGGGCATGGTGAGCTGCTGTAACATGTTGTGTAACAGATGCTGTAACATGTAGTGTAACAGATGCTGTAACATGTAGTGTAACAGCTACTGTAAAGTATAGTGTAACAGATGCTGTAACATGTAGTGTAACAGATGCTGTAACATGTAGTGTAACAGATGCTGTAACATGTAGTGTAACAGCTACTGTACCATGTAGTGTAACAGCTACTGTAACATATAGTGTAACATCTACTGTAACATGTAGTGTAACAGCTACTGTAACATGTAGTGTAACAGCTACTGTAACATGTAGTGTAACAGCTACTGTAACATGTAATGTAACAGCTACTGTAACATACAGTGTAACAGATGCTGTAACATGTAGTGTAACAGCTACTGTAACATATAGTGTAACATCTACTGTAACATATAGTGTAACATCTACTGTAACATATAGTGTAACAGCTACTGTAAAGTATAGTGTAACAGATGCTGTAACATACAGTGTAACAGCTACTGTAACATGTAGTGTAACAGCTACTGTAACATGTAGTGTAACAGCTACTGTAACATTTAGTGTAACAGCTACTGTAACATGTAGTGTAACAGCTACTGTAACATGTAGTGTAACAGCTACTGTAACATATAGTGTAACAGCTACTGTAACATGTAGTGTAACAGCTACTGTAACATGTAGTGTAACAGCTACTGTAACATGTAGTGTAACAGCTACTGTAACATATAGTGTAACAGCTACTGTAACATATAGTGTAACAGCTACTGTAACATGTAGTGTAACAGCTACTGTAACATGTAGTGTAACATCTACTGTAACATGTAGTGTAACAGCTACTGTAACATGTAGTGTAACAGCTACTGTAACATATAGTGTAACAGATGCTGTAACAGCTGCTGTAACATGTAGTGTAACAGCTACTGTAACATATAGTGTAACAGCTACTGTAACATGTAGTGTAACAGCTACTGTAACATGTAGTGTAACAGCTACTGTAACATGTAGTGTAACAGCTACTGTAACATATAGTGTAACAGCTACTGTAACATGTAGTGTAACATCTACTGTAACATTTAGTGTAACAGTTACTGTAAAGTATAGTGTAACATCTACTGTAACATATAGTGTAACAGCTACTGTAACATGTAGTGTAACAGCTACTGTAACATGTAGTGTAACATCTACTGTAACATGTAGTGTAACAGCTACTGTAACATGTAGTGTAACAGCTACTGTAACATACAGTGTAACAGCTACTGTAACATACAGTGTAACAGCTACTGTAACATATAGTGTAACAGCTACTGTAACATGTAGTGTAACAGCTACTGTAACATGTAGTGTAACAGCTACTGTAACATGTAGTGTAACAGCTACTGTAACATATAGTGTAACAGCTACTGTAACATGTAGTGTAACAGCTACTGTAACATGTAGTGTAACATCTACTGTAACATGTAGTGTAACAGCTACTGTAACATGTAGTGTAACAGCTACTGTAACATATAGTGTAACAGATGCTGTAACAGCTGCTGTAACATGTAGTGTAACAGCTACTGTAACATATAGTGTAACAGCTACTGTAACATGTAGTGTAACAGCTACTGTAACATGTAGTGTAACAGCTACTGTAACATGTAGTGTAACAGCTACTGTAACATATAGTGTAACAGATGCTGTAACAGCTGCTGTAACATGTAGTGTAACAGCTACTGTAACATATAGTGTAACAGCTACTGTAACATGTAGTGTAACAGCTACTGTAACATATAGTGTAACATCTACTGTAACATATAGTGTAACATCTACTGTAACATATAGTGTAACAGCTACTGTAAAGTATAGTGTAACAGATGCTGTAACATATAGTGTAACATCTACTGTAACATATAGTGTAACAGCTACTGTAACATGTAGTGTAACAGCTACTGTAACATACAGTGTAACAGCTACTGTAACATACAGTGTAACAGCTACTGTAACATACAGTGTAACAGCTACTGTAACATATAGTGTAACAGCTACTGTAACATGTAGTGTAACAGCTACTGTAACATGTAGTGTAACAGCTACTGTAACATACAGTGCAACAGCTACTGTAACATATAGTGTAAGAGCTACTGTAACATGTAGTGTAACAGCTACTGTAACATATAGTGTAAGAGCTACTGTAAAGTATAGTGTAACATCTACTGTAACATGTAGTGTAACAGCTACTGTAACATGTAGTGTAACAGCTACTGTAACATATAGTGTAACAGCTACTGTAACATGTAGTGTAACAGCTACTGTAACATACAGTGTAACAGCTACTGTAACATACAGTGTAACAGCTACTGTAACATACAGTGTAACAGCTACTGTAACATATAGTGTAACAGCTACTGTAACATGTAGTGTAACAGCTACTGTAACATGTAGTGTAACAGCTACTGTAACATACAGTGCAACAGCTACTGTAACATATAGTGTAAGAGCTACTGTAACATGTAGTGTAACAGCTACTGTAACATATAGTGTAAGAGCTACTGTAAAGTATAGTGTAACATCTACTGTAACATGTAGTGTAACAGTGTAACGTAGTGGATCATGTTATACTAGTACTAGTTTATCGTACTAACACCTACCCCTCCCGTTCTTGTTTCCCAGTCGCAGGGCCAACAGAACCCCAGCCGATCTCTTGGCCATCAACTGCTCAAAGCCATGCAGCAGCGTCTACCAATTAGGCGAACAGGTAAATCTAGTAAATGGCCGTCAGTTGCAACGCCAGCTTCATCAGCTGATGCCTCGGTGGCGGACCAGGCGCTATTGGATAGCGCCTCAACCGGGTTGCTATGCGCCCACCTGGGCGTTACTAATCGACCGCCGCATTTCACTGACGCAGTTAGCAGCTACCTGACCTCGGCTATGGCTCGGTTCTCACAATTAGACGAATTACAGAAGCGCCGGTCTGCCGAAATTATCGACCAACAAATGCGCCGCTCGGCTCTGGTGCAGTGTGTCGGTCCGAACTGCGACATGTTCGCTCGAGAGGAGACCAATTTCCTGTGCTCTCGCTGTTACCAGGACCAGCAGTTGCTGATGAAGCAGATGCTTAATGACGATCATTGAGCAGCTTTTTTGGTTTGTTAAACAGTTAGACTGTCGATAAAACTCTGTTCGATTCTTGTTCTCGTCCTTCATTTTTTATACTATAAATCGCTTGTTTCCAGTCAATGTTTTTGTTTCATTTTGCATATCTACATCGCAGGGTTGGGCGCATCTCTGACTCTTGCCTGTGTACACCCTGTGTGAGCGTGCGGGTTGTAGCCTAGTAGTCAGAGCGTCGGACTCACAACTTGAAGGTTGGGAGTTCGATTCCCGATCCCACTGAACCAATTTGTATCCTTGAGCACAAGATACTTAACTCTGCATTGCTTCAGTTCACCCAGCTGTAAAATGGGTGCCAGCATTAGCTGGGGTAATTGAGGGTGTGTGGCGACCCCCCAGTCCTTGGACTGAACAGCCGTACATAAGGTTATGGTTAAAGCGCTCTAGTTAGCCAGAAGCATATTGTACCCCTTTTAAACTTAACTTAAACTTAACTACTGAGTAAATCTAAAACACACTATATTAAAATATGCCATTAGTCATTCTTTGCAATATATTTATTTACTTATTTTTGTTTCTCAAGTTAAGTTTAGCAGGTCGAGGTGTTCCTTACTCATTTAAAAGAATAAATATAGATAATTTTATATATTATTAAGCATACAGCTATTTTCTATTTTCCGATAGTCCATAAATTGACAATATGAATTTGGCCAAAATAAACTAACAATCTCTTTGTCTTGATAATCATTATATTCATGTCATCGGAATTCGACTGTTATACCTCAATAAAAAACTTATTCAAGCTGCAATCAATTTTATTGCTTGAAGTGAAGAGACAACTTTTTATTTTATGCCTACAGAATAAAGTATTAATTATCCTGTTATCATAATTTTTGTACTTTCATAATGCTAGTCGCTTTAATGTTGTTAATAAATGTGGTGACCTTTTTTCTTTAATTTAAGTTGCAATTGCACTTAGAAAAAAAGAATCTATTATTTTTCATATTTTCCACTTTCAACTATTGAATAGTTGAAATAGTTCGATACCTTTGCAATTTCGCAATTGCAAAGGTATCGAATGAATTTTTTTGCAATTAGGCTTTAAATATTTTTTTTAAAATAAGTGTTACTTTAATATAAAGTACTTCAATTAGCGCGATGGGATTGAATACTCAAAGGTTACATATATTGATATAGCATTTTGCTTATCTCTCTAACCCAAGTCTCACTCATTTGTATTAATAACATCGTTATTATTATTATTATTATTATTATTAATGTGTCTGCCACTTTTTGCAATACGTCAGCTATAGTTAGTATTTTCCGCAACACTCACACTGCACTGCTTACTTTATTATTAAAGTAGTAATATCAAAAGTTTATAGATCGTCTTTTTCTGAATTGTACCGCAAGAGTCTGTGTTGGCTACAGCTTTGCTTTCGCTTTATTCTGTCAGTCTGTGAATCTGAGCTTCAAAGTCTATATAATGTTACCTAAGTCAGTTATTACCTGGACAGACCTACCTGGTGTGTTTCAAAGAAAATAGATTTAACAATTTATTTTGCAGAGCAACGCGTCTGGCTTTGCTTTAAAACTATTGCTTTAATAAATCTCAAATTTATTTGTGAGACTTGACGTTAATTAATTTCTGAATACAGTGTGTTTAGTAGGATTTAGAGGTTGGAAGTCCCAGATATCTAAGATATCGAAATTATTAAAAGCCTATAAAATTCCATAGTTAACGGTATTAATTACTTAGTATTACTACCGATGATATAGTTAAGAATGAGAACCGGCTGGGAATGCTGCAGCGCTATAAGGGTGCCTCAGGGGCCAGATAGGTAATTCAGCTCTTGTCTGCTGACCAGATGAGAGTGGAAAGGAAAGGGAATAGAAGACGAAAGATGAGAGAAGAGAGGAGAGGCGGGGAATGAGATGAGAGCTTGTCGCTCGCACTAGTCGTAAAAGTACAATCTTATCAATTTTATAAATTACAGTCTCAAATAGTAGATACTATGTACATTTAAATGACGCTTACTATAAGTCCAAGTCACTTTAGGCCACTCAAGCATTTCTTGATACATAAGCAACCGTAACAGCCAAGTTATACCCTATTATCAATTTGACACAAGCACAGGTTCTCATTGAAATCTAATTTTATGCCAAACTACACTTCACTACTATGCCAAGCCGTGGAGAAGCAATAAAAAAACAACGCGAAACTTGCAGCGTCAAATCTTGCGACAATCCATCAGTAGAAGTTGGCTTAGTCGGTAACAATAAAGTTCTTTGCCAGGAGCACCTGGATAATGAGTCCGAGACAGTGCGCAAGCAAGCAGCTGATGTATCGTGGAAAATGAGACAGCTAGTTCCCGTAGCAAAACAACGAGCAAAGATGACGAAGGAACTGCAGGCTCTTACCATCGAGGTGCAGGAAGTCAACGAAATGTTCAACGCAGTTCAGGAAAAATTGCAGCAGTGGCGCCAGAAAACGGTGAACCGACTGCAGTTGGTGCACCAATCGGTGGCAGAGAGGCTGACAGACGCTGACGAAGCTGAGACCCGCGAGAAGGAGGCCTCGCTCGCCCTGGCCGCCCAGGAGATAAAAAAGTTGGCGGAGCTATCCAAGAAAAACAGCGCCTGGCTTGTAGACGCTTCTAAACGATGCAAAGATTTTAATAACAAGCGATACGAACTTCGAGAGTTTCAGCGTGACTACATCGACGCTGGTCCTAGAGCCGAGATGCGGCTAAGGTCGTTTGGCGACGTGGCCGCTGGAGTGCAACAGTTCCAGTCTACAATTGACGACCATATGACCAGCGTGATGACCGACTGCTGGCTTGATTTGGACAATAACGGTGACGATATCGATGATCTTGATATCACGCCTGTTTCATCCAATCAAGTGTTCCAGGTGAATCTTCAGTCTGAGCCGAAGTTCTTGGCAGCCTGTAGCAACACAGCTGGCTTTGTAGTCAATTCGGTCGGTTTTGTAAAGCGATCAGCTGATTGCACTGGCCGCGGCAACGTTAGACCTCTTGGCGCACCGTGCGTATTTTTCGAAAGACAAACCGACGAAAAGCAGAGCATTCTGGCGTTTTCAGCTGAGCTTAAAAAAGTTTTGAATGTCGAGTGCGATTTCAGCTCAACGTCAGGTAAAATCACTGGGCTGCACTGTGACAGCAACCGGCAGCAGTTGTTTGTGACGCATCGCAGCACTGTAACTGTGACTGACCTTAGCGGCGGTTTGGTCAAAGTGATCAGTGGCAGCAGCTTTGACGGCGTCAGCAGATCGTTCGACGCCATTGCGGGCAATTCTGACAAGCTTTGCTTCCTTGATTTGGCAAAGCAGTGCGTTTTTTCTATCGACAAAGACTCTTCTGAATTGCTGTCAGTGATTGACTTGTGGCCTCTTCACGATAAAGGAATTTTCTTCACCGATCTAGCTCTTGTCGGCAGCAAATTGCTGCTGTTTAACTGGGGCGTTCTTGAATCGGTGCTGAAAATCTGCGGCATCACTGGCCAAGCCATCAGTTCGCTGCCGGACAAAGACTCCGACGATGACGAGGAACCCGTTGACGCGGCCGCGAGAGTTAGGAGGCTGGCCATTGATAGCAAAGGCTTCATTGTTAAATTGACCGGCAATGAAATTGTCATCTCAACTGGCAATGATGTTTTTGTTGACTCGTTTGAGCTTCCTGTCAAGGAGACTGGACTTTGTGGCCATATTGAACGTCTGGAGCTGGTTGAAAAAGACAACGCGAGGTGGTTGGCCTTCACTTCTAATAGGAACCGGTTGGTCCTTCTGAAGTTGGCTTATAATTAGCACGATTTAACATTTCCATGATGGTGCTTCATTTGACTTGTCACTTAGCAAGCGTTTCATTGGCTTAGGCTTTTATCTTAATTAGTCTGAAATTTGTTTGTTTTCTTTTTAGTTAGCCCGTAAAATAGTAAAACACTAAAATTCGGTTAAAGTGTTGGTCATTTCAATGATTCCACCAGTCCCATGTTTACTCAGTTTTTATCACATTTAAGGCTCAATTCGAGTCGCATTTTTTGTTTGTGGTTTCTTTTGTTAGACGTTTGGTGCATTTTCGTACATTTCGTTTTATGTTTTTCTTAACCCACAAAGCAGTTGATGTTTTACTGGGTTTCTTATAATTTCTAAAATTTTCCAAGTTTAAGATCTTCCTATTCGTTGTTTTTATGTTCATTTACAGTTTATGTGTGTTATTGCTTGTAAGCATTTATTGTTTACAAAATATATCTTATTTTTCGTTCTGTGTTGTTGTTTTAAAAAAAATGCTATTGCTCTTGGCCGTTGGCCTGATCTAATTCACTGACGTTATTAACACTTCTGTATCTATTATCAGGTGAGGCCAAGATAGGTTAAGCAATGAGTCATTAAGGCTACAATTCATAAAGCAATTAAAAGCAATGCTAGAATCTAGGAAGATCAGAGAGTGAGAATACAGAAGAGAGAAGAAAGGTAAGGGGGAGAAGAGAGTGAGGGAGAGGAGGGGGAGAGAGAAGAGGGGGAAGAGAGAGGAAAGGGAGAAAAGAGAAAGGAAAGGAGGGAGAGAGAGGAGAGAGGAAAAGACCGGAGAGGGGAAAAGAGAGAAGGGGGGAAGAGAGAGGAGAAAGGAGAGTGTAGAGGGGGAGAAGAGAGTGAGGGAGAGGAAGGGAGAGGGGACAGGAGAAGAGAGAGGTGAGAGAGCCACAAACCTTTAGCGGGCCGAATTGCTATTTTGAAGTTTCAAAGAACCCGAGGGCCGGATAGAGAGGCTTCGCGGGCCGGAGTGCCGACCCCTGCGCTAAACTATGTACATTTCCTAAGTAAAACCATTATACTGTATCTAGCTTTTAATTTGAACGAACGAAAGCATTTCCTAAGGTAAATTATATTTGAATGGATAAAGAAAAGCTTCATCAATATGCATATGCTTCGAAACAGCCTGTCAGCTGGCTTAATTCACGCCAATTCATGAGAATTCAAATAGCATGCCTCTTGTTGAAGACATCTCTTCTCTTCTCTTTTTCTTTTGATTAAAATTCAGAAGCCAGAAACACATAAGAGCTTTCAGTTTGATAATGGCTTGGGAATTGTCACAGCTGGCATCTGCAAATAAAAAATGCTTGTCAGTCACGCTGATTCCCAATTATCTTTAATAGCGTGAAAAACAGCAAAAAAATTAAAGAGAAAATTTGCATGATACGACATCTCAAAGCTATAGAACGGTTGTCAAGTTCGACGACAATGTGTCTAATAGCCAGAATTCGATTCGCCATGCTGCTAGTTAGCGCATGGCCGTTACTATCGGCTGTTGACTGCGCTAAACAGTGGTGCAAATACTTCTCACCGCTGTGCATCAACGAGAGCTCCTCTCTGAGTTCGTGGCAATCCCAAAACCTGCAAAGCTGCATGCTCAAAGCGTCGAGCACCGGCCATTCTGATGACGACCTCGTCCTGCAGTGGGACAGGCAGACAGGTGCGTGCTCGCTCTTCCACTACCAGCGCGTGTGCCGCGTCCTGCAGTCAGTTGAAGCCCAGCTAATTGGCACTGACCAGGTGCTGAGCAGCAAGCAAGAAGCGGCGCAGTGTTATGTGTTTCGAACCAAATCGTTGACAAACTGCGATACCTCGGTGCACGACCGACTACTGGGTCTGTGGCTGGCTGGAGGCGGACACCGATTTGGCAACCTGGCGTGCCAGGGCGATGCTCCGGGAAGCAGCGGCAGCAGCCATCGACTGGAAAGTGGGAACCTGCAGTGGACCGAAGAGGGCGCCGTGTTCGACGGGGTGTCCTCATATGCGCTGCTCAACGACAGTCGCTTCTCTGGAGCCGCCTTTGCTGGCGGGTTCACTTGGCTGATGCGGCTGAAGAGAAAGCCAAGGGTCCAGCCGTTCATAGAGGCGGTGTCTTGCTCCGATCCTGTCAGCATAACTTTCGGTCCTCATCTGTGGGAATACAGTCAAGCAGGCCAACTCTATTTTAATGCAAGGAACTATTACTACGTAAAATCTGCAGTCGGACTGCTATCTTTAGATGAAAACACCTGGATGGACGTGGCGTTTTCTGCTACCGTTTCTTACACTGCAGAATCTGCCCTATTTTATAACAAAGGGTTTATTGTACCCTCTGCAGTTGGGTCGGCAGTTCTCGGCGGATCTCCTTCGTGTTTTGCTGTTTCGATCGGCCGTCGCTTCTATGCTGGACACACTGCCCATTTAATAGGCGTTGTTTCTGCTGTGGCTATCGCCAATTTCAGCATGAATGAGAAACAGATTAACAACTTTTTCAGCGCTTTGCCTTGAGCCCTCTTTATCATGTAAATTCGAATTCGAATTAGCACTCTATTTTCTTAATAAAGCTCATTGTCAAGCTGTCAAGCATTGTTATAAAACCGCGCGTCGAGAGGCATTACTGCCCATCCCGCCGACTCCCCCTGAGCAGACATACGCACAGGCACACACTCACACAGGAATGTACAGAGGCCCGGACTTAATTTATCGTTAGGCATGTACACTTCACTGCGCCTTGGGGGTTGGTCCTCAAGACCATTAATTGCACGAGATTCCAATTGTGCCCCAAATTAACGCGACTGCACTTGGAATCGAGCTATACGTGATGTACCTGTTTTGATGTTCGCTAGACGCTTATGCCTTGGATCAAAAAAATCATTTGTTTGTTATAATTTAGCACTGCGCGTTCTTCGCGTATCACACACTGAGCCCTGTTTTGTCAAAATTTCCACCAAGAATCGCTGGAAACTTATGAGCATTGCTAATTTATTTTGTTATAAAAATAAAAAAAATAAATTTTTGATTTGCTACAAATTTGCTCTTCTTTTTCTTTTTTATTGAAAAGAGCAACATTAATTATTTTGTTAAATCCATAATCTTAAGCCGATATAAATACTCATAAACACAAAACTTAGTTATGTAAGTTAATATAATTTTCCGAAATTTAATTTACATAAAAGATAAATAAGCGTTACAGTTCTGAACAATATCGTCATGTTGCAATCAGCTGTAAAGTAGAAAAATATTAGAAACGATCATAGCATAACGAAACCGGCAATTCACAAGCAAAGACTCAGAATTCGAATGCTGCAGTATAAAAGGTCTAGCTGGTGACCGCAGCTGTTGTCGCCTCTCGATACCAGGCGTCATCATCGAGCGGAGCAAAGCGAACATTGCCGGCGCCCATGTAATTGTTCCACAGGGTGCTCTGACCTTTGACCTCGATGTGCGGCAGCTCTTTGTGCGCGTCAGCCAACGAAAGCATCGGTCGTTGAGTCCTTCGCCGATCGTGATAGCCCGCTTCGTCGTAGTCGTCATCGTCGTTGTAGGTCTCCGTTGCCGGCGTTGTCAGCGGCCGCTCGCCTGGGCGCTGGGCGCTGGAGAAAGTCGACGTTGACGAGCTTCCGTCGACGCCGCGCAGCTGTTTTCGTCGTCGCTCTCCGGCCGGATTCCGACGCCACGATTGCAGTAGGCGGGGATCTGTCAGGTCAAGCTCGCCGTCGCCCCCTCGTCGTGACTCCAACTCGAGCTGCTCCCGACGGCGAGCCCTCTCGAGCGCTCCGCCGAACAGCTGGCCAAGGTCCGCCTCGGCCTCGTCCATGAGCCGATCGGCGGAATCGCGGACTGGTCGCTCGTCCAGAATGCGTCGAGTGGCTACACCGAACGTGACAGCCATCTGCTGCATGTGCCGATGCTCGCGCCACTCGTCCAGCCGCTTGCGTCGGCGCTCCTTCAGGCGTTCAAGTTCCAATTCGTCGGCCGATTTTTCCTCTTTCTTGGTGAAGTCAACGTTAAAGCTGCTGAGCTTGGGCCGCTCAGCTCGTGGGAATAGCTCCTCGAGCATGCGGTTCTGCTGAGCGCGCGACATGCTATGAAAGCCGCCGCCGCTGCGAGCACCAGCAGCGTTTCGGCTCGCGCCCAGCTGGAGCGTATCGTCCGTTCTTTCCCAGTGCAACGTGGGATGCAACTCTTGATCGTCCGCTTGTAGCAGATCATCTCCAGCTGCAGAGTGTGCACCCGAACCGGCACCGGCGGCACCAGTCATGTGTCTGCGCTGCCGTCGTCCAAGCGCCGACGTCTCCGTAGGCCGCAGCAGTCCTTTGGTTTGAAGCTCGCCCAACCAGAATTGGTCGTGATCGTCGCGCGATCTAAACTGCTGTTTCTGCTCGCGCTGCACCAGCCGGTAGTACTTTGATTTGGCTACGTCGGCGACGAACTGCGAGTCGGTGGCGAGGTCCACCTTGTCTAGACGCTTGTGCAGTTTGTGCTGCTCCTTTTTCCGCGCCGCCGCCTTTGCAGAGGCCTCCCTGGCGGCTTCGGCTTTTGCCCGCTCGCGTTCTTCACGGTCGCGCTCAACTTTAGCCTGCAGTCGGTCGTAATGATCCAGGTAGGTGTAGAACCTTTCTTGCTCCTCCGGTTGCATCAGCGACATCAAGCGCTGGTCTCGTTGCTTTTTTCTGGCCAGCTCCTCCTTGGGATCGAGCTCAAGCAGCACAACTTCTTGACCGAACGGACGATTGGCTCGACGGCGTTTCCACTCCTCGAAAGAGGGCATGTCTCGGTTGGAAGGCATCCTTAGCGCGTCAGAATGCTGCTGCTGCGGCTGTTGTTGCTGCTGCTGCTGACTTTCCAATTGTTGCGGCTGCTTCTGCTGTGAGCTACCCACCAGATAGTGAAATGTGCACACTCTGCTTCGGCTTGTAGCGCTGCCGTCTCCGAACACCCGCTGGTCGTCAGTCATTTTTTATTTTTAATTCGTGGACACTTTGCACAGTGCTGGGCAAGAGAAGCTAAGGAGGGGAGGTCGGCCGTTGTGCGCAGAAAAATGTGCAGCAAAATTGTGCCGAAGAATTCAATGCCACTATGTCTATTATTCTTTTCTGCTTTCACTATGAAAGGTAGCGTCGCACTGTATTCGTATGGAGCTAATGAATGATGAGCACCAGGGGGCTGTGCTGTGCGCAGACCTTACCAAGCCATGGCAACCCTGGCTAGAGAGCATCCAGAGTGAAGGGAAGAGAGGATTGGTAGGAATCGCGGGCAGGTGAAGGAAGAGAGTACGCTCTAGGCTTGGCAAGTAAGGCTTCACCTGCCCGCCCCCCCCCCCAGCAATGCATTGATCGAACGCGGCGTCTCCATGACAACGCGAGTGAGTTTCTTGCTGGCTGCATTTTAAAAAAAACGCTGCTGCTTCTTTTTCATCTTGGCTCTTAATTTGCTTCGTCTCTCTCCACACTCTCTGCCCAGCTCGCTCTATTTTCCTTCCCCGCATGCGACCGTTTTATATGCAGGAATATCGCCTCACCTGCAGGTCCACCTGCAGCAGATGCTCACGTTAGGTAGAGCTGTACAGACTGCTTCTCTATCTGTGTCAATTCTTCCTTCTATTGAACGTTTCTGAAACATGCTGAGTTCTGCTGCCAGCTGCAAGACAGGGCGCCAATGCGCAATTGCTCCGCTACTTACAGTAGCAAGTTGCGATACAGAGAATTCAATCTAACATATTATCAATTTGATTTTAAGAAGCGAAAAGGAAAGGCACGATTTATAGTATCAGATGATAATATGTGCAAATATTGTAGTTTGTTTGAAATCGCTTTTTTCATTGTTGGTATCTTCAATTTGAGACTTAAAAAGGATAAGAAACACACATTTAGGCGTGACGTAGTGGGGTGTCGTAGACTAGTGGTCCAGCGCGGCGCTCTGGTGTGCCAGCGGCCGGAGATCGCAAGACAAATGTGACTTTGCTTTGCGATCTCTAGTCCCGAACAACGCAAGGCATATCATAACAGTCGTGCCTTGCGTTTTCCTTGATTTGAGATCTCTGGGGGGTAAAAATGTACATGAGCGGTGTACAGACACGAGGCTACAACTCTGCCAAAGAATTACTGGTTGCATGTGCAGGGACTCACACGGCCCACACAGCTCTAGATGAGTTGTCGGTGTAATTGCGCAATGTATACAATTCATTCTCACTGATGCTCTAGTATTTTAAAAGCTATTAAATTAAGAATTTAGAAGGCTGCAAAGCGTGACTGAGGTACTTGCAGTTTCAAGTGGAGACAGACGTGGCAAGTCTAAACCAAGTGTTCTTTAACGAGCTTGTATTGAACGAGTACGCCAAAATTCCCGGAGACTTGCCGGCCAAAGTGAGGGACAATTTGAAGCGCAAAATTCCAGAGAAAGTATAAAGGCTTTTCTTCCAAGACGGTCAATTGTTCTAAAAAGTGACAAACCGGAGCTGCTGCAAGAAAAGGCGCCCAGAACATCAGCGGCGTGTGCTTTTTACGGAGGATGAAGTCAGGGAAAAGATCAAAACACTGCACGTCGAGTCATGTTAAATGGGAATGAAGAGCACCACTGGCCTCTTTACTGTGCGATTTTACAGCGAAAACTTACTTAAAGCCACCCACCGGGACATGGGGAATGGGGGTTTTAGGGTGGCGAGATTCTTCATGTGGGGATCGATTTTTAACCTAAACTTTGATAGAGGCATGGGGTCTATAGAAACATTAAAAAATTTCCTAACTCAGTAATTTTACATCCTTGAAGCACTTTCACTTAATCTTTTTGTTCCAAGACTAATCGTTTTAGTACATTATCGTTCTTTGACCCGGAAATCACAATCCGCATATCTCAAAACAAACCTTAGTTTTTCGGCAGGATGTTTCAACTTAGCTTGTGACTTCCGGGGAGACTGCAAGCACCCCTGAGAACGTAAAGCAGCTTGAGCTACCCGGACCGGATACTTTAAGACGCTTGAAACATCCGGGTGTCCAGGTGGAGATCAGAAAGCACTTGCAATGTCCAGGGGGAGATCAGAAAGCACTTGCAATGTCCAAGGGGAGGTCAGAAAGCACTTGCAATGTCCAGGGGGAGATCAGAAAGCACTTGCAATGTCCAGGGGGAGATCAGAAAGCACTTGCAATGTCCAAGGGGAGATCAGAAAGCACTTGCAATGTCCAGGGGGAGATCAGAAAGCACTTGCAATGTCCAGGGGGAGATCAGAAAGCACTTGCAATGTCCAAGGGGAGATCAGAAAGCACTTGCAACGTCCAGGGGGAGATCAGAAAGCACTTACAATGTCCAGAGGGAGATCAGAAAGCACTTGCAATGTCCAGGGGGAGATCAGAAAGCACTTGCAATGTCCAGGGGGAGATCAGAAAGCACTTGCAATGTCCAAGGGGAGATCAGAAAGCACTTGCAACGTCCAGGGGGAGATCAGAAAGCACTTGCAATGTCCAGAGGGAGATCAGAAAGCACTTGCAATGTCCAAGGGGAGATCAGAAAGCACTTGCAATGTCCAAGGGGAGATCAGAAAGCACTTGCAATGTCCAAGGGGAGATCAGAAAGCACTTGCAATGTCCAGAGGGAGATCAGAAAGCACTTGCAATGTCCAGAGGGAGATCAGAAAGCACTTGCAATGTCCAGGGGGAGATCAGAAAGCACTTGCAATGTCCAGGGGGGAGATCAGAAAGCACTTGCAATGTCCAGGGGGGATCAGAAAGCACTTGTACTATCTGGGCGGATAACACAAGACACGGATATCCGAAAGTATAACATCGGGCTCGATCCCAAGTGGCAGTCGCATTAATTTGGGCCTAAATTGGAATTTCGGCTTGGCTCTGCTCGTGCAAATTGACGCCATTGAGGGTCAACCCCCAAGGCACAGTAAATTGTACATGCCTAACGATAAACAAAGTCAGGGCCGCTGTAAACTCCTGTGTGAGTGTGTGCCTGTGCGTATGACTGCTCAAGGGCAGTCGGTGGAATGGGCATGAGTAATGCCTTCCGCCGGTTGTGAGACAATGTCGCTTAAAGTGCGCCAGAGTGCACACAGCTCACTGCCTCTAACTAACTTAAGTAACTAATGTTATGGCCTTTAAAGTTTTTTATTCCATTAGACAATGCAAGACGCCTTCCGCTTATAGGTTTGAATTAAGCAACAAATTTGAATCTAAATATACTACTAACCTAACGCTGTCATTTTGTTGAGCAGCAACTTATCGACTACTTTTTTACGAGCTTGCAACTTGGTTGTTTCCGGACCAGCGACATTTAAATTGGTCTCCTAATTGAGCTTTCTATTTAATGAAAAATTGAACGCATTGTGCAAATTGAAGAGTGATTTTAAAAATAGATCTTTTAAATGCTCTCTTGCTCCCTGCCGATGCTGTTGTTGAACATTTCAATAGACATTTCCGATACTGAATTAACGAAGTAGTCGTCTATTTGTTATTTCTTTGCCATGGGAGCCAGCAATGTTTGAAGACAAAGCCCGCAAAGCCAAAAAATTGACAAAGCCTTTCAAGACTCAATGTGAATGAATCGAAAAAAGTAAACTATAGATAGTAAAGATCTTTTCTACATGGATTCCATGAGGGCCTCAACTTTTTCATCGAGATATTCCCTGCCTAAGGGTTCATCCTTGCGTGGCATCCATAGCCGAATAGATAGCGGTACCGCTGCGGGGCGAAAGCTGCAAGACTGACAGATAAACATGTAATGCTGTGTATGACTGCACGCTTTTTTCCACAGCTGCAGGCCCGACCCGTGACAATAGCGACTGCTGCTGCTCCCAGCCGCTGGAGACAGCTGCTGCAGTTCGCGGACACAAAAGAAGCTTAGAATCTTACTGCTGGGGCGTGTGGGCGAGAGTCAGACCTGCAAGCCACCCGGGCACTTCAGCTGGTTTGTCCTTCCACTAAGCCAAGTACCTCCCCCTGCGTCTGCCTCTACGCATCTCTATTCACTCTTCCAGTCTCTTTTTTACCATTCATTCGTTGTTGTCGTCCATAGTAACCAGCCATTCTCTTTCTGCAAAGCTGATTTGCTGAGTGTGGCCCGGCAGGGAAACTGGAAGGGGGACGCGGGGTGGAGACGGCAGGAATTATCCCCCAATTACTAATTATTGCTGAGTGGCTGGGGGATTTCGGCTCTGCGGCCAGCCAATTCGGATCAGAGCAGGGGGTGAGAGCTCTTAGGACTAGAAATCTATTACTGATAAGTTAAGCCGCATCCTTTGTCGCAGTATCCGTGCAGCCGGTTTAGTGGTTCCTTCCGGACACTTTCACTCACTCTATAAAGTCATTAGACCTCGCACAAAGACGCAGTGGTCATGCCCGAATTGAAATCAGCCAAAGGCAACGCCAAATCAACTTCGTCGTTGAACAGCAAGAAGCAGCCGGCGGCGGCTATGGTCACGCCGCCAAGATCCGTGAGTCCGAAGCCGCCGCTGCCGAAAACATCGTCTGTAGCTTCGGCTCCAGCGGCTACGCCTGCCGCTCAACCGCAAGAGCCGCAGCCGCCGCAGCCGCAGCCGCAGTCGCAAGCTCCTGGCACGCTCGAAGAGATCGAAGTACTATTCGTTAATAGTTTGGAAAAGAAATACGAGTGCCCGGTGTGTAGTCAGGTGCTGCGCTATCCTATGCAGTTTCCTCAATGCGGACACCGTTGCTGCAGTGCTTGCTTGCCGGAATTGCTCAGGTGCGAATTTACTCCGGAACGGCCTTGAAATTCAGCTTTAAGTTGGGAAGCAGCGACAAGGGCCGCTAAAAGTTACCTTTTAATAAGGATTTAGCCCTCAGTTTCTATGAAATGCTTTATTTAAAGGCCTACTTTCGCTCTGCAGTAGCAAAGCGACAACACTCATTTTTAGTATAGTGGACTAGCAATCTTCCCCCGTTGGGGGAGGCAACAGAGGAAGGAAAAAAAATTTTTAGTAGATTTCATGTAACCTTTGACCTTCTGCAGTCGCTATTGTTTAGTTTCTTGAATAAAATGACGTTTCATGTGACGTCCATTGTCCAGTTAAGTCCTGATAAAACGATATTACCTCTAGCTGCGCTTGGATTGGGTGGAGGTTATAGTGTTGGGGCATTCTTTCAACATTCCGTGACCATGCTCGATTTTTAAACTGTACGAGCGTACAAATCAGATCCTGATAGCAGCGTCGTTGCACTTGGGTCGCACTTTTTAAAAAAATCTGTAACTTTTAACTGCATCAAATCTAACTGCATGCTGAATGCATCAGTTTCATCTGCATTGCAAAACGGAATCTGAGCTCCCTTTTCTCCCTGGATTATTTTGCTTGAAAAACTGGGAGCTGCTTTTTTATTTTGGCTGCTTCCTGCTTTACAAAATTTTAACTAATATGCACTACTTTAATAACCGTCAGAGTGTCGCCCAGGTGTCCCCTGGACCAGACCAGCATCGACAAGGACAGAGTGCTGGAAGACCGTGCGTTTCAATCCGAGACAGAGGCGCTCGAGGTGAAATGTTCCTACTGCGCCAGGGGCTGCAAGTGGACCGGGCATCTGGTGGACCTGATGGTGAGGCGTTTGGAGTGGGTTATGTCTGTCTGTCTGTCTGCCTGTCTGCCTGTCTGTCTGTCTGTCTGTCTGCCTGTCTGCCTGTCTGTCTGCCTATCTATCTATCTATCTATCTATCTATCTATCTATCTATCTATCTATCTATCTATCTATCTATCTATCTATCTATCTATCTATCTATCTATCTATCTATCTATCTATCTATCTATCTATCTATCTATCTATCTATCTATCTATCTATCTATCTATCTATCTATCTATCTATCTATCTATCTATCTATCTATCTATCTATCTATCCATCTATCTATCTATCTATCTATCTATCTATCTATCTATCTATCTATCTATCTATCTATCTATCTATCTATCTATCTATCTATCTATCTATCTATCTATCTATCTATCTATCCATCTATCTATCTATCTATCTATCTATCTATCTATCTATCTATCTATCTATCTATCTATCTATCTATCTATCTATCTATCTATCTATCTATCTATCTATCTATCTATCTATCTATCTATCTATCTATTTGTTGTAATGCCGCTACGTGGAGGGGCCTAAGCTGCTAGGGAAAGTTATTCTGCTGTCCTTAAACAAGCGTCGAACTACGTTAGGCCATGTTTCCCTTCCATCTCATCTGTCCCCCAAGATCTGGCCTGAAAGTTTCCACCTGCTATAATTAGTCTTGTCGACGTTCTCGTTTATGGCCTTTGTGGCTTTCACAAATGGCGGTTTCTTTTAAATTGCTGAAAAGTTGCTGGGGCAGCCTCTCTTTGCAAGAAAATCGATACAAGAGAAGGCAGGTAGGACAGAGGTGGAGAGGAGGAGACGAAAAAGCAGTTAAGAAGAAATTTTTAACAACCTTTGGTTGTTTGGTACTCTTAAAAGACTTTTTTGAGCAATTCTATGCGGCCTCACGATCGTCTCTCATCAGAGTGTTGAAGCCTCTCAAAGGGACAGGATTATTGATCTTTAAATAGAAACAGAGTCAGTTGGAGTTAAGGACCAAGAAGGGCATACTTTTAGAAAATTGAGAGAGAGTTTGTTTTAATAAAATTCTGCACTCCAAAAAGAAAGCTGATTTCTTTCAAGGTGATTTATATTATACTCAATCAATATCCAGTGAAGGCTATGGGCCTCTCTAAAGTCATTGCATATTTTAACTTTAATATTTTAGTAGGCTGGCTACATTTAAACGTTTAATATTATAATGGGCCTGTGTGCCACCCTGATGCACTTTAAGCGACATTGTCACACAACCGGCGAGGGGCATTACTGCCCATTCCGCCGACTCCCCTGAGCAGTCACACAAGCGCGCAGTCAAACGCACAGGCACACACTCACACAGACTCACAGCGTCCCTGACTTTATTTATCGTTAGGCATGTACACTTCACTGCGCCTTGGGGGTTGGCCCTCAAGGCCGTTAATTGCACGAGCAGAGCCAAGCCGAGATTCCAATTCAGCCCCAAATTAATGCGACTTCACTTGGAATCGAGCCTGGGCTGCAATTGAAGTACTTAAAAGTAAAGGACATTTAAATCGACATGAACCTATCGACATCGACATAAACTAGATATATTTTTTCATAAAAAGTCATCGCTTAAGAATAATCATTAATCCCCACTTCAACAGCCGCATTTGGAGACCTGCGACCGCGGCCTCACGGTGTGCCCTCTGAACTGCGGCATAGTGTTCGAGAAGCGCTTCCTTGACAAGCACCGACAGCAGGACTGCGCCAAGCGTCAGGTGAAATGCCGCCTGTGCTCCGCTGAGATGCTCGCCCACGACGAGCCCGACCACGCCAGCGAGTGTCCAAAAGCGCCAGTTCAGTGTCCGAATGGCTGCTCGAATCCGAAGTTGGTCATCACTAGGGAGATGCTGACGGCCCATCTGTCCGCTTGTCCCAAACAGGAGACGTCTTGCCCTTTGGCTGTGCACGGCTGCGAGTTCAAGGTTAGTAGCTAACTAACTAACTAACTAACTAACTAACTAACTGACTAACTAACTAACTAACTAACTAACTAACTAACTAACTAACTAACTAACTAACTAACTAACTAACTAACTAACTAACTAACTAACTAACTGACTAGCTAACTAACTGACTAACTAACTAACTAACTAACTAACTAACTAACTAACTAACTAACTAACTAACTGACTAACTAACTAACTAACTAACTAACTAACTAACTAACTAGCTAACTAACTAACTAACTAACTAACTAACTAACTAACTAACCAACTAACTAACTAACTAACTAACTAACTAACTAACTAACTAACTGCCTGACTAACTAGCTAACTAACTAACTGACTAACTAACTAACTAACAAACTAACTAACTGACTAACTAACTAACTAACTAACTAACTGACTAACTAACTAACTAACTGACTGACTGACTAACTAACTGCCTGACTAACTAGCTAACTAACTAACTGACTAACTAACTAACTGACTGACTAAATAACTAACTAACTGACTGACTAACAAACTAACTGCCTGACTAACTAGCTAACTAACTAACTAACTAACCAACTAACTAACTAACTAACTAACTAACTAACTAACTAACTAACTAACTAACTAACTAACTAACTGACTAGCTAACTAACTGACTAACTAACTAACTAACTAACTAACTAACTAACTAACTAACTAACTAACTAACTGACTAACTAACTAACTAACTAACTAACTAACTAACTAACTAACTAACTAGCTAACTAACTAACTAACTAACTAACTAACTAACTAACTAACTAACTAACTAACTAACTAACTAACTAACTAACTAACTGCCTGACTAACTAGCTAACTAACTAACTGACTAACTAACTAACTAACTAACTAACTAACTAACTAACTGACTAACTAACTAACTAACTAACTAACTGACTAACTAACTAACTAACTGACTGACTAACTAACTAACTGCCTGACTAACTAGCTAACTAACTAACTGACTAACTAACTAACTGACTGACTAACTAACTAACTGCCTGACTAACTAGCTAACTAACTAACTAACTAACTAACTAACCAACTAACTAACTAACTAACTAACTAACTAACTAACTAACTAACTAACTAACTAACTAACTAACTAACTAACTAACTAAATAACTAACTAACTAACTAACTGACTAACTGACTAACTGACTGACTAACTAACTAACTAACTAACTAACTAACTAACTAACTAACTAACTAACTAGCTAACTAACTAACTGACTAACTAACTAACTAACTAACTAACTAACTAACTAACTAACCAACTAACTAACTAACTAAGTAACTAACTAACTAACTAACTAACTAACTAACCAACTAACTAACTAACTAACTAACTAACTAACTATCTAACTAACTAACTAACTAACTAACTAACTGACTAACTAAAACAACACCCAGGGCAAGAAGCAGGATGTCCAGTCGCACCTGCAAACTATGCAGTCGTATCACACTGAGCTACTTTGCACAGCCTTCAAGTCGGCTCGTGAGCGCCTGGAAACAAAAGAAAAACAAGCCGCTGACCTCGAGGAGAAAGTTATCGGCTTGGAGAAGCGCATCCGCTGCATGGAGTCCGTCTACGGGCCGCAGATGATCTGGCGAATCGAGAACTACGCCGAAAAGCTGGCGGAGGCGAAGTCTGGAAAGAAGGTCACCATCTACAGCCCGCCATTTCTGAGTCATCGGCATGGATATAAGTTGGCTGCGTCAGCCTGCCTGTTTGGCGATGGGGCTGGTGAGGATGCTGAGCACGGGAATTTGTTATCTTTATTAGCAGATTAGTCCTCACTTATCAATACAAATACATGTAGCAGTGTCTAATCACATATTGTTCATAGAATTTGTAATCTTAATCCTACTGAACTCTAATCCGATGTCAATCTCATCTCATCTCAGTCTAATCCAATCTCAATCTGATCCAATCACAATCTGATCTAATCTCAATGTGATCTAATCTCAATCTGATCCAATCTAAATCTGATCCAATCCCAATCTGATCTAATCTTAATCTGATCTAATCCCAATCTGATCCAATGTTAATCTGATCTAATCTCAATCTGATCCAATGTCAATCTGATCCAATCTCAATCTGATCCAATCTAAATCTGATCCAATCTAAATCTGATCTAATCTCAATCTGATCTAATCTATATCTGATCTAATCTCAATCTGATCCAATGTTAATCTGATCTAATCTATATCTGATCTAATCTCAATCTGATCTAATCTTAATCTGATCCTATCTCAATCATCTAATCCCATCTCAGTATGATCCAATCTCAATATAATCCCATTACAATGTAATCTCAACCTAATTTTTCCCAATGAAAAACCATTATTTGTTTCATTAGCTTCTATACTTAGCTCGTAAAAATTGAACATGTATAAAAAATTTGTATATTAAAGAGTTTTTTTTATTTAGTTCGTGACAAAAAGTTTTAGTTGAATGATGAAAAAAAATTGACAGGCATTAGGATTACACACGATTTTTAACAAATTGTCATGCCCCAATACGTGATGTGGGCTGATATTAACCTTGGATTGGTTTTCTTGCAATTAAAAATTTGCTGAATAATTTGTCTGTAGCTAGCTCTGCTTTACCAGTGCTACAGGCCAATTATATTCTAGGATAAATTGTATGAGTTGGGTCACACGCTTACGTGCAAATCCTGAAATTTGTATGCTAGGCAAGAAATTTTAGTCTTCTTTTTCATTACGTCTAACAATGAAAGTATAATAACAATCATTTCACTTTTGAAAAAATTAGCCTAGACTTAACTTTTTTCAAGATTAAAGTATCTTTTGAAACTGTATATATGCAACTTTGTTATATTACGCATAGCTTCCAAATTACGTTTTGAAAAGTAGAAAAATACTTGCTAGCCGAGAAAAAACATTTTAATTCGCTAGGATTTGGTAAATTCAGAAAGATTAATTCTACCTATACTACTTTTTTTAGATAGATATGTACTTTTAATTATAGTATTTAATTAAGTTGGTCAGAACTTGCGAAAGCTTTCATAGGGCCCCCAACCCCCGTTTCAAATTAAATCCACGATAGCTAATTATAAGAGGACGCGTTTAAAACAAGTTTTAGCAACCAAAAGCTTAAAATTTTACCCAAAATAGTTTTGAAAGGGAATAGCTAGCTAATATAAATAATATTGAACTTTGAAATTTTTGACAACTTTCCAACTTGTGACTTAAAGGAACATTTACATAATTGGAGCCACAATTCTTGTTGGCTTGAAATGGCATTGCATACTTATACTTGAATAGTTAAGTAGCATATGGGCGTAGAGTAAGTAGATCGTGGCGTATAATTTTTAAAATCTGGTGACCTGCATGTTTAACGCACGTAAGTAAAAACACTTTACGACTGTCTTTGTACTTTGTATAACCATTGGCATAATATACTATATAATGTAAGTATAAGTATAGTATAGACTAATATATATGTCCTTATTCTCGATCTCTTTATTCTCTTTTTAATCAATATGGATTTACGAGCTAAATGGAAAAATCGATTAAGGGTTAGTGCTATATTAAAAGCATGTGGATCCACAAGTATTTGTGTTTCTGATGAAGAACTTAAGGCCACTCAAAACATTAGTTTTTAGACTGTTGTTATCTATTAATAGTTCCCGAGTACAACCAAGTAAAATTGTTTTACTGAAGTGCGCTAAAATGTTCAGTCCAAAAATTAGAAAGCCAGTTTGAGTTACTCCAATGCATTCAATGAATACTGTATTTATTTGAAGCGAATATTAGCTATAATTATTTATTTTTGTCATGGTGTGTACTTTGTCTTCAACACGTAATTTTGAAGAAAACAAGTTTGCAGACTTCTTTAAATTACTAAAACAAAGCCAATAATTCACCGTTAATTCCGCGCAGCCCGCGGAAAGTACATGTCGGTGTTCATCTGCATCTGTAAAAGCGACAACGACTCGCTGCTTCAGTGGCCATTCAGCCATCGAATCAACTTCGAATTACTCGACCAGCGAGATCAAACCGAAGCCAGGCGCAACATTTCCTACTCGTTCAAACCGAATCTGTGCTCCGAGAATCGGCCATTCCTTGACAGGCCGATTGGCGAACGAAATCCCAGCTTCGGATGCGTTCGCTTCGCCGACTTGGACTGCATCGCCGCCAAGCAGTTTGTACGAGACGACTCAATCTTCATCAAAGTGACGGTCGATTGCGAGAATATCAAACCGTTTTGAAACGTTGAAGAAAGCTCGGTAAACGAAAAGCACCGATATATAAAACTTGAGATGCTTTAGACCAGGCTAGCTGTAGATAGCCAGTGTTTTGCATTGCGGGGCGCTTTGGCACCTGGTTTAACAAAAAATGGTGAATAAATAATAAGTGCTTCATATTAAAGTATAAGCTGTTGAAAACCGCGGATTTTAAACCCGCAGAATTCCGATCCCCGGACCTATTTTTGCAAAAATTCTTTATTTTGAAGTCATACTAATACTCAAACAAAAACTTGTCAATATTTAAGATATAGAGGTTTGAAAAATGGAGTAAATTCGTGTTAAATTAAGATTTGAGCCAAGCATTGATCTGGTCAGCTGGGGTGCCGCCACGCAGAATGAATCTCTCTAAATGTCTGTCTTAAGCATGTGGGCTTCTTTGAAACTTCTCTCCTTTCTCCTCTTTCCTCTCGGATTTTCTTTTCTCATCTTATTTATCCTCTTGTATTCTCTCTCTCTTCTCTCCTCTTTTATCAATTTTCTTTTTATCTCATCTCTTTTCTCTCATCTCTGCTCTCTCTTCTCTTCTCCCTCGTCTCTTCTCTCTTCTCTCTACCCTCTCTCCTCTCTTCTCCTCTCTCGTCTCTTTACAGTATAACAATATATGCTGCAAAAAGGGTATATTTAGATAGGTGAAAAATTGGTTGCTAAATTAATACTTCTTAGATTTAGATTTATAGAAACTTATAGGCTTGTTGATCAGCCTGGTTACATGTTAATACTTTCTATAGAAGCTGTAACGCCCCCAAAACCGACACTATAATACTTACCAAGCATTCGGATTGAATGGAGAGTGAGATATGAAGAATTTTTACCCATTGAGTCATAAAATTTTGTGGCGAGTTGAGCCACGTAAAGTTTATTTGGAAGTAGCAGAGTGGAGGCGCGCGAGACAAAAGTCTAAAGTTATATAGGCCAGCGGTGTACACTGGGCAGCCAATCAACGCACAGCGACCGTGCACCTAGCGCCGGCCTCCCCGGCCGGGGTTGGGGTGGCTGCTGGAGCGCGTACGCGCGTGTGGCGTGACCGCCACAATTCTCTTTATTTTTTATACTTTAAACTGTATTTTTTATACAAGATAACTTTTCCTGTAAATGCTACTTGTAGTAAGCGCGAGCGCACGTTTACCAAACCGTCTGTTGTGTGTCAAATTAATTTCGTGTTGGAATGAAAATTTTTAATCCACTATAGAAGCGCTGAAATATCCCCCCCCCCTGAAAAAGTGTCAGCTATAAGATCTAGAATTGATTTTCATGTCGCACTGATTAGGCGCCAGGATTTTTCTGTTCCCATGAGGAGTCTTGAATTGCTAATTGTGCCCGAGACTTGAGATGGGCGTTAATCTGATTTGATGCCTCTGTGGGTTAGGATTTAGGAAGTTAGCTAGCACTCAACACTCGATCATACTTGATAAAATTTCAGTTGAAGACGCCTTTTCTATAATTTTTTTTGAGATTTAAGAGCTTCGTTTTCAAATGCCTTCTCAATATCGCGTTCTCATCTTTATTAAACGTTTTATCTGCGTTGTCAACTGATTTGTTGTTTCCCTGACCTCCTTAATGTCTTCATTATTGAAGCTTTCTCTCTAACTTTAATTTTTTTCGCCAAAATTGTTTCAATTTAGTTACTGATGCAATCAATCAGTTTTATCAATAATTACCAATTAGTACATTTTGGAGATCATAGCGATTTTCATATTTTACAGCGCAAAATTTATAGTTGCCTAAGGCAGGGCAGACCCAATGTTTCTGCATCTCCTGATGTGGCTTCGTTTATAATAACTCTATTGATATTCGAAGAGCTGTTTTAAAGAAAATTAGGATTCTATATGCTAATTTCCTCTTGTACGTACTTCTCCTGTGTCGGAAAGTCATAAAATGGCATAACTAGCAACTAGGTAAGCTTTCTCATAAGTATGGCCTATATATACTCGTATACTTGCCTAATATAATGAAACATTTTTATTCTAAACAAAAAGCTCTATAGGAATATCAATCGAGTTATAATGAAGTACTTTTACTTGAGCAGTCCTTGTTAATTGCATGTGAGAACCTGTTCTTCTGTCGCAGTTAACGCCGGAAAAAGTTAAATCGTTTTGCTTTGTTTGTCTTTGCTAAGCTACAAATTAAAAATCTTCGTTTTGTCACGTACGCGGAAGCTGTTGTTCTTGAATATTTTTTCTATAAAAAGACTTCTTTTGAAACTCTTTGCAACGCTTCAACTGTCTCTTTGCCACTCTTGTGATTAATTTGCTTTCACTGGATTATAATTGCTGCCTTCTAGTATATTTTTCTGTATTTTTAAACAATTAAAGCCAAATATACTAATAAAACAGAATATAACAATACTAATATATATTTGTCTACGTTAATCGGATAAACAGTTTACATCAAAACGGCTCGCGTGTATTTTGGGAATGAACTTGATTTTTTTACAATATAGCTTATTTTGAGATATATATATATTTATTCGTATTTAATAGGCAAACTTTTTATAGACAAATAAGACTCATTGTTTATAGAACATGCAGTTACAAAATACAAAGCATGGTACTGTATTTGTAAAAATATCCTAATCCCTCTTCCGATGTGTTTAAATGAACTGTTAATCCTTCTTCCGGTGTGTTTAAATGAACTGCTAATCCTTCTTCCGGTGTGTTTAAATGAACTGCTAATCCTTCTTCCGGTGTGTTTAAATGAACTACTAATCCTTCTTCCGGTGTGTTTAAATGAACTGCTAATCCTTCTTCCGGTGTGTTTAAATGAACTTTTAATCCTTCTTCCGGTGTGTTTAAATAAACTGTTAATCCTTCTTCCGGTGTGTTTAAATGAACTACTAATCGTTCTTCCGGTGTGTTTAAATGAACTGCTAATCCTTCTTCCGGTGTGTTTAAATGAAATGCTAATCGTTTTCCGGTGTGTTTAAATGAACTGCTAATCCTTCTTCCGGTGTGTTTAAATGAACTGCTAATCCCTCTTCCGGTGCGTTTAAATAAACTGTTAATCCTTCTTCCGGTGTGTTTAAATGAAATGCTAATCGTTTTCCGGTGTGTTTAAATGAATTGCTAATCCTTCTTCCGGTGTGTTTAAATGAACTGCTAATCCTTCTTCCGGTGTGTTTAAATAAACTGTTAATCCTTCTTCCGGTGTGTTTAAATGAACTGTTAATCCTTCTTCCGGTGTGTTTAAATAAACTGTTAATCCCTCTTCCGGTGCGTTTAAATAAACTGTTAATCCTTCTTCCGGTGTGTTTAAATGAAATGCTAATCGTTTTCCGGTGTGTTTAAATGAATTGCTAATCCTTCTTCCGGTGTGTTTAAATGAACTGCTAATCCTTCTTCCGGTGTGTTTAAATAAACTGTTAATCCTTCTTCCGGTGTGTTTAAATGAACTGTTAATCCTTCTTCCGGTGTGTTTAAATAAACTGTTAATCCTTCTTCCGGTGTGTTTAAATAAACTGTTAATTCTTCTTCCGGTGTGTTTAAATAAACTGTTAATCCTTCTTCCGGTGTGTTTAAATAAACTGTTAATTCTTCTTCCGGTGTGTTTAAATAAACTGTTAATCCTTCTTCCGGTGTGTTTAAATGAAATGCTAATCGTTTTCCGGTGTGTTTAAATGAACTGCTAATCCTTCTTCCGGTGTGTTTAAATGAACTGCTAATCCCTCTTCCGGTGCGTTTCAATAGGCTGCTATCAAAGTACGCGTACTGTAAGTAAATTTCAAAGCAGGTTACGCAATTCTTGGTCAGCAAAACGTTCTTCAACTATTCAACGTACATCGCTACACATAGTCTCGTCTACAAGGCGCTTCAGCTCCCATTCGCTGTCCAGCTGACCCACTAGATCCGCTATTGATCAGAGCAGCAAACCGAGACGACGCAGTAGCTGTTTGCAGAGCTCCGTTGTCGCCATCAACAAACTCGTCGCATTCTTCGTCGTCGTCTAGCTCGACTACCGTGGGTACTAACAGCACTCGAGTTTCATCCACGGTTCGAGGCGTTACAGGTAGGGAGCTCGCGTTGCTGTGGTTACTAATCACAGTCGATGAGGTCATCGGTTGAAGCCTGAGGCTGCCGCTGTCGCCCTGCTGCTGAAACATTGTCGGTGAGGACAACAGTGCAGCCTGACGCTGATATCGACAGTGCGTTGAATAGTGGCTGACGGATGTGGTAGCGGCGTCACCGATTCCGCTGCTACATGTACATCCGGGTTCATCGTAGTCGCTCCAGGACGACAGTTCGGAGGCAAAGTAAAACTCAGCGCCGCAGCAGGTGAACCGACTTGTGTCCCGGAGGCAGCAGTAGAGAGCCGCTGCCACCAGTACGCCCGCGCTGATAGCCGAGGTGACGAGTGCCAAACAGACTGGCCAAGTTGCGGACGCCAAGGTTGCGGTTGGAGACATGGCTCTGGCTGATATTGCAGGCGCTAAGGTTCAATTTGAAAGTGGCTGGATGAGTTCTCTAGGCGGAGATGCTAAATACTCGTATCATGATGGGACGGCAAATTTGACCAATCCTGTTGGCCCGTTCGGGATACAGTAGGGATGAGGTGGATTGCCGGGGAAGTGAAGATCAGTTAAGAAGGAATCGCGGTGGGGGAAGGAGAGAAACTGAAAATTTCTGATTTCCAGGTGGGTAAAACGTGTTATATTGCAGATTAAAGTGCAGATTTATGAGTTTGGGCGTAGCTAGTTGCAAATTTTTATCAAAGTAAAGCTTGGAAACGAATGAAGACCGCTAATGCAATAAGTCACGATGCTTTGAAATGCATAGACAGACAGACAGACAGACACTAAAACAGGCAGGAAGGCAGACAGACAGAGACACTAAGACAGACAGGCAGAACGAAAATAGACTGACACTAAAACAAGCAGGCAGACAGACAGACAGACAGACAGACAGACAGACAGACACTAAGACAGACAGACAGACAGACAGACACTAAGACAGACAGACACTAAGACACAGACACTAAGATATACAGGCAGAACGAAGATAGACTGACACTATAACAGGCAGGTAGACAGATAGACGACAGGCAAAATGAGACATTTTCGCCGTTGTTGTTACATCTAAACTATAGTTCAAATATCAGAATGCTATGGTTTCCTCCGTGGTTATAGCACGCAACGACAAGTACAACACCAGATAGTGTGACGATAAATCCAGGCAACTCAGAAAACAAATTTCCTGCCTTGAAAGTGATGTGGCTTTTTTCATTGCGTACCAGCTTCGCGCTGATGTAGAGTAACTAGAGTAACTAGCCAGGTGCTTCATCTACTCATTCATATTCATTGCAACTTGCTTTTGCAATCGATAATATACGGTTTATTTGTAGGTAGCAATGCATTGCAATCTCTCTCTCTTTATGTCGGTTCTGTTGACAATGCTCTCTCTGTATTAACTATATTTGCTCCTAATTCAACTGCAGGACCGATTTCTCGTTGAGTGAAGTCTCGCTTAGTCAATAACTATACACAGTATAAATACGTTCATCCCTACATCTGAGTAGTTGAATCGCAAAATGTGATACAATAGGCGCTAAAGTATCACCATTGAGTCAATTGCTTCAAGTATATTAATAAACTATGGAGTGTTACTTAGGTAGACCAGGTCAGCAATACCTTTCTAAAGCTTTTCATCAGCACCAGAGTCAGTGGTCTGGCGCCGCGCTCTTATGTGCCAGGCTCGATTCCAAGTGCAGTCACATTAATTTGAGGCAAAATTTGAATCTCGGCTTGGCTCTGCTCGTGCAATTAGCGACCCTAACAATAATTATTGAAGTTAGGGCAGATGTACTGTCCTGTGTGAGTGTGTGCCTGTGCGTATGACTGCGTACGTATCCGCGTACGTATCCGTGTGCCTGCTCACTGTGTAGCACCACAGTCAGGATAAGTAGAATTACTAAGGCAGGAAGATCTTACTTGTCACCCATTCCATGGTCAGTTGCGGCTTTACAAAATTCGCTGCTAATGAGAGACTGAGAAAGAGAACTCCAGGCACGAAGGATATAAAAGCTTCCTTATGACGAGGAACTGAGAAGGGTTAAGCGCACGGAAATATGAGGTTAGGCAGGCTGGTTTGAATCCGGGCAGACGCCTTTATAGAAGGAAGTGACTGAAGTCTCTCAGCTTCAGACCGTCCAACCTCTTATTTCTTTTCTACCTACCTTCTTTTTTCGTTTAACTCAATTACCTGCCCGACCCGTTAACTAAGGAAGTTAATGCGACCGCTTCGAAGGACCTTCCTTAGCTTTGAGCAACCTCGTCTCCCTTTCTATAATCTAGTGTCTCATTTTAGAGACAAGCCTGACTGACTTTGTGACACATTTCGCGGGCTCGAAATGGCTTAATCACGACAAACTGAGTGCATTTTTGGGGTCAAATTAGTCCATTTGGCATGCAACTTTACCTTTTTTTCAAGTTACACAGCCTAACTTAATTATAATTGAGAGCTTAATTACCCTAAATAAGGCACGCAAAGTCAGTTGAGCGTCAAATGATAAATGTAATTTCGTCAGCTAACTGGTTTTATTTTTGAGTAGCGAGACTCGCTTCAGTTCAACCACCACAAAAAAATGTAATCAGTTTTCTTGACCAGAGTGCTTTGAGTGCTTTGAATAAAGTTTTCAGTTTCAGAGCGCAAATGCTACTTGCAGCGACCGCAAGTTTTCGCGCATAGACGGTGCAGCGTAGAGCACATTCCCGAGTGCTTGATTGCTTGACAATCGTGCGCCTTGATTTGATCGTTGCAATCTAAAAAGAGTTAGAAATTGTAGATCACTATAGTGAATTTGTTCATGCTTGTAAAAAGTAATTTGACGTCAAGGACGGTTCTTACCAGAGGCGGCACTGACGCATTTCTCGCTTCGGGTGATCTTCTTAGCCACGCAGCGGCGCCGACCGGGGTAGGTGACATAATACCGAGTGCAAACAACGCGACGGCCGCACTTGCACCGAGACCGGCTAACGCTACGCTTGGGACACTTCGGCGAGCACGCGAATGTGTTCTTATGGTGGCGCACAATGCAGCGATGCTTACGACTGTTGCGCTCCGTGAATGTACTCGTCACCACGCGGTGCCAGCCGTGTCCCGGCTTGCGAACGCAATGGCCAACTTTTCGAACTATATCGAGTCCGCCGCAGCCGCGACAGCTCACCAGGCGATGTTTCTTTTTGATTCGACAGGGTCGACCGTGATGACCCCGACGACTGTGTCTAGTAACCACAATCCAGGTCAGCTTCCGTTTGCCGTGCTTGGTGCAGCGTCCAACAATCAGTCTGGAACCGATTGGGCAGCGAATGCAGCGTTTGTGACTCACTCCCTTATAAACTCGCCACAGCTTCAGTCGCCTGTCGTAGTACAGTCCACCTCGAACGATCTTACGCCAGCCAGATTTGGAGCAAGCACTAATGCGACGGCGCATTAGCCGATGACCATGACCTGCGCGTCCTGCCCGAGTGCGATGTCGGGCGCACTTGTGACAGCTGTGCGGACAAAGTTTTCTCACGCGGGAATCCTTGGCGCACTTGCCCTTACGAGCGGCTTGTTGGCACCAGCGCTTCTTGTCCTCGCAATCGTGGCAAGGAATTAAAATTCGGCGAAGTTTGTGGACACAGCGGCGGCGGCTGCGTCGGAAGTAAACAGCGATGAGAGCGCGTCGATAACACAGCGGACGTCGATCCTTGCCAAAGAATCGACGACAAACGCAGGCCCAAGACTTCTGAATGCGTCGATGCGGGCAGCCTTTTGGCTTTCGTTGACAAGCTTTTTCGAACAGCAGGCAGCCCGGGGTGGGCTTGAGTTCCGGAAGGTCGCGGTCGAGGCTGTGGTGGTTGATGCGGAGCAGGCGACAGTGGCCGCTGCTGCGTTTATAGTCAAAGGCTCGGCAGTGAGGATTAGCCAAGCAGGAACGGCTGCAGGCCTCAAACGTGGTCAGCTTTGCAAGGGTAAGTTTATGGTTGCTACTCGTATCATTTTGACTGGCAAGCAGTGTACGATTTTGAGCCAGCAGACAGTGCTCTCCTACGTGGACGATTGTCGATTTGCTGCAGCCTGTTTGATGGTAAATTAAATAGAGTCATAACTTAGTTATAAAAATGGAAAATCGAAGACAGTTCCACTATCCTAAGCTTACATTTTCCACATGTTGCAGCGCACAGCCGATCAGCCAAGTGGGGTGTCGACGGCAAATCTTAATTTTACGAGATGCGGCCCACTTCTTGCACACCTTGCTAGGAAGCTTGTCAGTGCAGGCGGCTTTGCAGGCTATCAAACGTCGGTAAAGTTTTGCTTTGCAGCGACATTTCTTCGGCGTGAAGACTTTAACGATGACAGTTCGTTTGCCTGAGTGACATTTTCGTCCCATGCGGATCACTGGTCGACGGCAGCGGACTCGGTGGCGGCGAGTTTTTCGTACGATTTTGCATGTCGCAGATCCATTGCGAGAATGCGCCAGACGGTGATGATAAAGCGTAACCGAAAGTTGGCGGTTGGCATGGCAACGTGTCACTCGACGAACGCGTTTTGTACATGCACAGAGGCGGACGTGGGAGCGGCGGATCCGTCTGCAAAAAGACGTAAAGATAAACAGAAAGATAAAAGACAAGATAAACAAATCAAGATCAAAAAACGCTTCAACTTGCCTGCACTTGCAGCCAGCCCTGCGCTGCCACGTGACAGTTTCAATAGCGAATTTCCGACCGTCCTTCGCTGCAGCAGCGGCCGCCTTTGCCGCTTTGCCGCGACCGCAGCGACCCTTAACTCGAACGCGACGATGGCTGCAGGTGACTCGCTCTCGGCGACGTGTGCGACTGCGCAGTTTACAGCTGTTGCCGCGCGGATGCAGCCAACTCTCGATTGTAACTATCACTCCACGTCGCGACAGACAGCGCTGAACTTTGCGTCTCTTCGACGAGCATCGGCAAAGGCGCAAACCACTTTTACGTGTTCGTCGAATGCAACGACAGCCACGTCGATGCCAGGTCTGCGTGACTACGCGTCGATAAAAGCCGTTTTTGTGGCGTCGGCAGTGGCCGGTAGCTTACGACGATCGTGCGACATCGGATGGGTGCTCCGTCTTGCGCGAGACAGGGCGACAAGCGCCGTGAACCAGGGGTAGTGCGTTTTAACTCGAACTATAGCGTGTCGGCGCTTGTTGCAGAAACTGTGCTTACGACTTTTTCGCTTGCAGCTTGGACCTGTTGAAAATGTTCCGAAAATGTTTTAATAGAGCGACTTTTGTAATGCCATAATAGCGCTCTAGTAGGCCAGAAGGTCCCTAGCTTAGTAGGCTAGTAAATTCACTGCTAGAGAGGCAAGTTAAGCAGAGTTTTTCGCGGTTAGTGCGCAACCTAATAGGCTACGTCGTATAGTGTCACCCCTCAAAATAGCCACAGTAAGAAAAGACAAAAAATGAAGTTGAGCTTCACTTTACCTAACTCTGATATGATAGATGGCCCTGAGCTGTGGTGAAAATTCTGGACGGAAGTTATGGGCACCTAGCTGTACACAGCCTTTGGATGCGCCGCGCCTGCTTTTTGCATACGTGGCTGGTTTTCAACGAGCAAGACGCATTTTTGTATTCTAAGCACGCATGCAAATACTCTTACGAATACTTACAGCAGACTTGAGTTAAAGTCTTGACTCTTTTCCTGCAGCGACATTTATGAACGCTGTATGTGACTACACTGTTTCGGCGACGGCAGCTATGTCGATGGCACCGGCCTCGAACCCGGACAACTCTTTTCTTGTGTCGACAAACGACTCGACGCTTTGAACAATGTCTCCGCTTTTTGCAACCGCGACGATGCAGTTTGTACTCAATACGGCAGGTAACGCGGTACCAATGACGCGTCGATTGCGTCGACATTTTTGCTGACGTTTAGTCGATGGACAACGCAGCGAACAGCGCGTAGGTGGCGCCGTTTTGTGTGGCATCGACAAGATTTCTTAGTGACGTAGCGATGTACCAAAACGTCGCGACGCCAGCCTTTAGCATCGCAAGAGCCGCGACGTCGCAGTTTGACTGGACGGCAGCGAGCGTGTAGCGAGGCTGAGGTGTCGATTTTATGAACTCGCCTATGACAGACGCCTCGACGCCCGTCGAACTTGTATCGGACAATGATTCGAAGTCGGCGACCGTTTCTGCACACCAGGCGATTCGAATTTTGACCTCTACAGCAGCAGGTGCGAGATTTTGTCCGGCGGCGTCGGACGCACTTTCCGCTGCGCTTGTCGCGATGCCACGTGACTTCGGTAAGCAGACGACGGCACGTGTCGCGCTTGCACTTGCCAATATGACGTTTAGGCCGTCGTCGACAATGCTTGCGACAGGCGTGCTCAAAGATTCGCGAAGCGATGAACTTGTATCTGAAAAATCAATGGTGCTTACTATTGGCTACTTAACTATACTTACTACTGACTGCGCGGATCGTAAATAATTAATCGTTCGTTACTACTACGAGCACTGGAACTTGGTCCAGGAACTTTACCTGACCTTAACCAGCCTCTGAATGCTTTTTGTCTTATTAAGAACAATACTAAGTACCAAGATGTTTGTGCTTGTACTTTTGAAATTTATATGCGTTTATACTACTTATATGTCCGGATAGTCAGGAGTTATTGCCTAGACTTACTTTTGTGTCTTCTTCATCCTCAGATAATGCACCCGTCTTGGCCTGCTAGCCAACCATTTAACATAGCGACCCGATTTAGGCAGCGAACCGAATCCGATGACGAACAATCGAGCCATGTGTTTGATCTTATCCGCGAGTAAAATCGAGCGCCTGCTCTTTGTATGTCTTCCTCTGGTCACTACGAGCACGATTCGCTTGACTTTATTCGAATATTGACGCCTGCTGCGAACCAGGTGAGCCTTAATAGCTTTCAGAGCGCCGAAAAGATTTGTCTTACTGTTGGTGAAATCGTTGAACAATGCAGAAGCATCATTCTCGCTGGACTCGATATGATGCTTGCGCACAGTTGAGCTGTATGTGAACAACACCGTGCGAACCTTCGCTGAGCCGGATTCGAATTGGCGCAGGACTACTTCAAGAAAATCGGAGACGTGCGATCGATAGTTTGGACTGCCTTCCTTCACCGAAGAATGAAGATCCACAGCGACAACCAGCTCGACTATCTTGTTACCGACAACCGCATCGGCGGTGATAGGAGCGTTTCACTCGAACGCATCGACAGCCGCTTAGTCCAAAAGTGCTGGACGTAGGCCTGTCGACCGTTACGGCAGCGTCCGCGAACAACGTGGCGACGCTTTTTGGGACATTGTACTGGTCGGAAGGCATTGGAAACGATAGCGTGGCATCGACCATCGCGCAACTGGTAGCGCACAGTTCGATGGCGTATGGAACCGCGGACGCATTTGCGAATTTTCTTTGGCCCAGGACAGCAGCACTTTCGGCCAGTTCGATGCACTTTGTTTTTTGCGACGCATCGGCAACCTTGAACACGGTATTGCTTAGTGGCTATTGCAATGGCACACTTTTTGCTACGGTGACAGATTGTCCGACGTCGAGAACGCGGACAGCGTACACGGTGTCGTTTGACGACCACACGACGGATGCATCGACAATTAGAAAGGTGCCAGCAAATTCTTGAACTGACGAGTACTCTACCAGCGGAGCTGCAGCGACGCTTTTTGATGCATGGTCGGCACCTGGGGTGAGTAAATAGTAGATTAGAAACAAAAATTAATAATATTTTAATGGAAGCCCAGACCTCGAAATAAAGGTAGCAGCTAACCTTGATCTGCAGGGCACTCGCTTAATTTGTTTCTTACAATTGCAACCAATTCGGACGTGTTTTACGTAGATCTTCAAGTGTACATCCTTGCGCTTCGGGTGGGCAACTCGTCGCGAATAGCGCCAGGTTTTTATGACCGCACTTCACCCGATGCTGCGTTCGCTTGATCGCTTTCACGCAACGGCCCTTGTTGATTCGATAGTGAACTCGGATGTGTTCAATCAATCCGCGTCGTCGATGACAGTGCTTTTCGAGCTTGATCGCCAGCAGCGACACACGACAGATTGACGTTTGATGATGCGCACACAACGGCAGCGCTTCTGGCGCCAGTGAACAGTGCGCTTAACGCGGTAGAAGCCGTACTTTGTAGGCACGGCGCATCTGCTTTGACTGAATAGCACTGGCGGACAAACGGTGGGCGCGAGTGCGGACCCGGATCTGGCCGTAGCATCCGCCGTGGGTCAGACGCCAATGCTTTAACATAAGCTGGGTGCGACACTTGCCATTGACACAGATGCATCTCTTGCGTTTCAATGGACGCTTGCAGCCTGTCGGGTGGGTATGATTGGTACTTTGACACAGTAGAGCCAAAT
>NIVC01003332.1:0-15000 GCA_002269645.1 Macrostomum lignano
GGCAACATGCTGTTGCAGATCAGCAACGCTGCCATGCTTAGCAGAGCTGGAATTGATGATGCTGCAGGTGGCAGTGTTGTCAGTGTAGACCGCAATTGAGTGGCCCTTAAGGGCTTCTTGGTGCTGCAAGAGCGCCACAAAGGGAGCGGCGCACTCTTTAAGGTTGATATAGAGCTCATTGAAAGCGCTGTTGCAATCGATCTGCCAGTCAATGTAGAGCCAAGTCAAGCCTCTGTCACCAAAGTGCAGCACAGTGCCTTTGCCTGCTTCACAGGTGTCAGATTTGATAGCAGCGCCAGCCAATAGGAGAGGCAGGCAGCCTTAGCCGGCAGCATGCTCAGGGCAGTTTTCCACCATCTCAGCTGCGATTGGAGATCCTTGGCAACTGGGAGCAGATCAGAGAGGTGTGACAAGCTGTTGGCAAACTCGATTAGTGGGCACAAGAATGTCCAGCCATGCTGTGCTATTGTGCACATGTAGCTGAGGTGCTCCAGCAGCTTTTACAGCTCAGACTTGCTGATAGTCTTCTTGAAGATGCTAATATTGAGCAGAAGCTGGAGTTTTTCAGCTTTGTCAGGAGGGAAAGACAGGCTCACCTGCATAGTGTCAATATTGGTCCCGAGGAACCTCAGCTTGGTCATTGGCATCACACTCTTCTTCTCATTAATAGTGAACCTAAGCCTCTTGAGCATGTCATGCAGCTCATAGTAGGCCAGGTGGCACTTGGCTTTCATATTGGCAGCAATGCAAGGGCAAATGCATTGATGAGACCATTGCACACACACATAAAAGGCCAACTGCCAAAAGGCCAACTGCCCCAGCATCCCGCGCACCCCCACCCCCCACATGCCGGCACAAAAAACAGCCCATGCAAGCATGCACAAAGGCAACTGTTCTGTCAGCTAAACATGATTATAGCACCAGTACCCCAGCACTGAAATCACCAACATATATTTCTAATCCTTGTTTTGTAAAATGGCTTTTTTATTCATTCAAATTTTGGATGCCATAAAAATATTATGTAGTATCTCTATTTAAAGAATAATAGAATTTTTACTCTAGACCAACACATTTGTTTTTTTCTATAAAGACCTGTTTTAGCACTTTTTAATTGGTAGTTCTTTAAAATTAGTAGAAACCAATAACAAGAATACAATACTCTCCCCTCTCTTCTCTCTCCCCTTTCTTCTCTCTCCCCTTTCTTCTCTCTCCCCTTTCTTCTCTCTCCCTTTCTTCTCTCTCCCCTTTCTTCCCTCTCCCCTTTCTTCTCTCTCCCTCTCTTCTCTCCCCTTTCTTCTCTCTCCCCTTTCTTCTCTCTCCCCTTTCTTCTCTCTCCCCTTTCTTCCCTCTCCCTTTCTTCTCTCTCCCTCTCTTCTCTCCCCTTTCTTCTCTCTCCCCTTTCTTCTCTCTCCCCTTTCTTCTCTCTCCCCTCTCTTCTCTCCCCTCTTTCTTCTGTCTCCTTTCTGCCCTCCCCTCTCTTCTCTCCTTACTAGGATTCTATAGGATTTTCAAATTTCAAAATTTCAAATCTAATTTAATTAAGATCTTTTTAGACCTAGCAATTTTCCATGCTTAAAAGAACCAGTTTATTTTAAGGTTTTAAGAGGAGCCTGATCAAATTATAGCAAATCAAATTAAAATACTGTTAATGGAATATTAGAGTAAGTAGTATAGTATCTAGTAGTATATTTTATTAATCTACTGGAGCCAATCTGTGACTTTAAGAGCTCCAAATACTTGTTTAATGTTTTTAATTATTTAAAAAAGTAGTGCCTACTGTCTGACCAGTGTCCCTGATACTTAAGTACCGATACTACTATATTATATTATTGTAAGTAGTCTGTAGTTCTGTAGTTTGGCTCATCTATTTGTCTTTAAAGGTAAATTTATTTTTTTGTCGAGGAAAGGAAATATTTATCAGGGTAGGGCTATTTCTATCTGCCTGTATTTCTTCCCCTTCCTGGCCTTGAATTGGCTTCTCGATTAGACATCATCCCCCCCCCCCTAGCAAAGTTCATTCACCCATCCTCTCGTGTGTGCGCTGGCTGCTGGCTTCAGGCCGGTATACATGTAATGGGGTTGGCGCTCTCGGAGGGACTATCGGAGGCAGGGGAGTGCGAGACGAGGCAGTGGAAGGGAGGGGATCAAGGGTGGTTGGGCGAGGGGGAATGCAATCGCTGGGACGGGGAAGTGAGATAGGGTAAAGGGAAGAGGGGACTGGCTGCTTTCTCCCCCTTCAATGTTCATGTCCGCGCAGTCAGGGCCTGTGTAAATCCTAAGCCCGGAGGCCATGCAGCTCTGGATTAAGGCTTCAAAAAAGGCAGACCTAAACGAACTGGGTAAAATACACCGTGAGCTGCTGGTAGGGGTGCGCGAAATTCACTTCGATTTTGACTAGCTGAGCAATGCCAGGCCTAGTGCTGTTTCGCCGGCGCTGGGCCATCGGCAGCGACGATATGGTTGTACCAGGAGTGCTGCTGCTGATCTACCATCTGGTGCTGTGAGTTTGCAGTGTACCGGACCAGTAATTATTGCAGGACAAGAGAAGGAATACCCATCTTAGTCAGTCAGTCAGTCAGTCACCCACTCACTCAAGTCAGTCAGTCAGTCACCCACTCACTCAAGTCAGTCAGTCAGTCACCCACTCACTCAAGTCAGCCAGTCAGTCAGCCACTCAGTCAGTCAGTCAGTCAGTCAGTCAGTCAGTCAGTCAGTCAGTCAGTCAGTCACTCACCACTCACTCACTCACTCAAGTCAGTCAGTCAGTCAGTCAGTCAGCCAGTCAGTCAGTCAGCCAGCCAGTCAGTCAGCCAGCCAGTCAGTCACCCACTCACTCAAGTCAGTCAGTCAGTCAGCCAGTCAGTCAGTCAGCAGCCAGCCAGTCAGTCAGCCACTCACTCAAGTCAGTCAGTCAGTCAGCCAGTCAGTCACCCACTCACTCAAATCAGTCAGTCAGTCACCCACTCACTCAAGTCAGTCAGTCAGTCACCCACTCACTCAAGTCAGTCAGTCACCCACTCACTCAAGTCAGTCAGTCAGTCACCCACTCACTCAAGTCAGTCAGTCAGTCACCCACTCACTCAAGTCAGTCAGTCAGTCACCCACTCACTCAAGTCAGTCAGTCAGTCACCCACTCACTCAAGTCAGTCAGTCAGTCACCCACTCACTCAAGTCAGTCAGTCAGTCACCCACTCACTCAAGTCAGCCAGTCAGTCAGTCAGTCACCCACTCACTCAAGTCAGTCAGTCAGTCACCCACTCACTCAAGTCAGTCAGTCAGTCACCCACTCACTCAAGTCCATTCCATTGCCAGGCTGTGCACGCACTGTGCCTTGGGGCTCGGCCCTTATAGGCTAAAATCGCACAAATGGCCCCACATGAAGTCCGATAAGAGTTCTAATGAATTTTGTGCTTTTAATTTCAAAATTTTTATTTTGAAAACTTTTACCCTCTAATTTGTATAGTTTCCCCCGAAGATTAATAATAACCTCAATCGGTTTCATTTCAGAGCGTCGATTTTCATGCCGTATCGAACGCTACTTCAGAGGTTAATTGGCCATGGCAACTAGATGGCAAAAATTCAAGCTCTGCAGTTGCCGCCCTGCTAGATGGCAATCGCAGTTCCAATGGAACTGGACAACTTGCCGTGGTTGCTGCTGCTTCGCTAGAGCGGTGCAGAATCTCCGTTCAGTTTTATGCGCTAGCCTATCTAGCACTCGTCTGCCTGTGCCTGCTGGTTGAGGCTCTGCTTGTGAGATTCAGCCTGCTGGGTTCTGTGCTGCACAGGGCCCGGGACAGGTGGCCCGTACCTGGCCTGCTCTATTGCCGATTGGGTGAGAGTTGGGGGATGGGATGTACTTTTAAATGAGAAGGTTGGGGATGTATTTTAGTTGAGGAGGTTGGGATGCACTTTTGATAAGGTCGAGATGTACTTTAAATGAGAAGGTTGGGGATATACTTTAGTTGAGGAGGTTGGGATGCACTTTTGATAAGGTCGGAATGTACTTTAAATGAGAAGGTTGGGGATGTACTTTAGTTGAGGAGCTTGGGATGCACTTTTGATAAGGTCGGAATGTATTTTTGCTGAGGAGGTCCAGATGTACTTTTGATGAACTTAGGATGCTCTTGATGAGGAGATCGGAATGTACTTCTTATGAAAAGGTCGTGATGTACTTTGACCTAGGACTCGGGATCGTAATTAAAGTTTATAAATATGAGTTTCCTGGCTAAAAAAAATTACTAAATAGAGAATATAAAATTTTAGCGCTCATGCTGGTCGAGCTATGCTGGCTGCTGTACTGCGCTGTGAGTCTCTGGCAGTTGGGCCTGAAATGGCCAGACTGCACCAACCAGCTGTGGCCCGTGCGAGCTCTCACTGGTGAGCTTTTTAGTCTGCGTCAAAGCATCGCCCAGGTTCGATTCCTTGCGCGCTGCCGCATTAATTTGAGGCTTGCGCTGTGCGAATCTGGATTTTAAGGGCCGCCCCCCCTCACCGAAATCACCGGACGCAGTGCACCCTGTGTGAGAGCGTGCCTGCGTCACGGTATCCAGGTCAATAAGCCTATCAGAGTCACTTGCAATGCCCCAGAGTCATTGCAGGTAACACAGGTGAAATAGGAAAGACTAGCAATCTAATGCACCCCTTCGAGGCGCCCATAAGCAAGGAGCAAATGTTATTTTATTTGTGCTCATTTTTCTTAAATCCTTATTTGTGTCACTTGTGATGTTATTTGTGCAAATCCATTACAAAAGCAAATTTTCTTAAGAACCAATTCCTTCGGTTTTATAAATCACCTTATTCGAGTAAAATTGTCACGGACAAAGATGTTTGCTATGAATCTAATTTTTTTAAATCCCTAAATAAAGCAGGCATTCCCACCAAATAGCAGGCATCCCTAAATAGCAAGCATCCCTATATAGAAATATTCCCTAGATAGCAAGCACCCCCCCAAATAGCAAGCACCCCCCCCAGATAGCAAGTACCCACCCTCCAAGAGCAAGCAACCCCAGATAGCAAGCAACCCCAGATAGCAAGCATCCCCCAGATAGCAAGCATCCCCCAGATAGCAAGCATCCCCCAGATAGCAAGCATCCCCCAGATAGCAAGCATCCCCCAGATAGCAAGCATCCCCCAGATAGCAAGCACCCCCCCCCCCCAAATAGCAAGCACCCCCCAGATAGCAAGTACCCACCCTCCAAGAGCAAGCAACCCCAGATAGCAAGCAACCCCAGATAGCAAGCATCCCCCAGATAGCAAGCATCCCCCAGATAGCAAGCATCCCCCAGATAGCAAGCATCCCCCAGATAGCAAGCATCCCCCAGATAGCAAGCACCCCCCCCAAATAGCAAGCACCCCCCAGATAGCAAGTACCCACCCTCCAAGAGCAAGCAACCCCAGATAGCAAGCAACCCCAGATAGCAAGCATCCCCCAGATAGCAAGCATCCCCCAGATAGCAAGCATCCCCAGATAGCAAGCAACCCCAGATAGCAAGCATCCCCAGATAGCAAGCATCCCCCAGATAGCAAGCATCCCCCAGATAGCAAGCATCCCCCAGATAGCAAGCATCCCCCAGATAGCAAGCATCCCCCTTCCCCGAGAGCAAGGAACCCCCAGATAGCAAGCATCCCCCAGATAGCAAGCATCCCCCAGATAGCAAGCAACCCCAGATAGCAAGCATCCCCCAGATAGCAAGCATCCCCCAGATAGCAAGCATCCCCCAGATAGCAAGCATCCCCCAGATAGCAAGCATCCCCCAGATAGCAAGCATCCCCCAGATAGCAAGCACCCCCCCCAAATAGCAAGCACCCCCCAGATAGCAAGTACCCACCCTCCAAGAGCAAGCAACCCCAGATAGCAAGCAACCCCAGATAGCAAGCATCCCCCAGATAGCAAGCATCCCCCAGATAGCAAGCATCCCCCAGATAGCAAGCATCCCCCAGATAGCAAGCATCCCCCAGATAGCAAGCACCCCCCCCAAATAGCAAGCACCCCCAGATAGCAAGTACCCACCCTCCAAGAGCAAGCAACCCCAGATAGCAAGCAACCCCAGATAGCAAGCATCCCCCAGATAGCAAGCATCCCCCAGATAGCAAGCATCCCCCAGATAGCAAGCAACCCCAGATAGCAAGCATCCCCCAGATAGCAAGCATCCCCCAGATAGCAAGCATCCCCCAGATAGCAAGCATCCCCCAGATAGCAAGCATCCCCCAGATAGCAAGCATCCCCCTTCCCCGAGAGCAAGGAACCCCCAGATAGCAAGCATCCCCCAGATAGCAAGCATCCCCCAGATAGCAAGCAACCCCAGATAGCAAGCATCCCCCAGATAGCAAGCATCCCCCAGATAGCAAGCATCCCCCAGATAGCAAGCAACCCCAGATAGCAAGCATCCCCCAGATAGCAAGCATCCCCCAGATAGCAAGCATCCCCCAGATAGCAAGCATCCCCCCTTCCCCGAGAGCAAGGAACCCCCATATAGCAAGCAACCCCCCTTCCCGAGAGCAAGCATCCCCCAGATAGCAAGCATCCCCCAGATAGCAAGCATCCCCCAGATAGCAAGCATCCCCCCTTCCCCGAGAGCAAGGAACCCCCATATAGCAAGCAACCCTAGATAGCAATAGGAAAGAAGTGACCATAGACGGCTCTATTTAAACGACGATATGTCACTTGAAGGTCAATTTGAGACGTTATCGTATTGTCTGCGACTCTGGGAGTGTTTCTCGAAACTCACGTAAGTTCTATGGTAAGTTAGATCGTAAGAAAGAAATTTACGTGTAGCGTAAGTTTGCTCGTAAGACGCTTTCTCAAAACTCACTTAGACTTTGCGTGGCTTACGCTGTTCGTAAGTCGTATCTGAAACGAAAAGTTGCATGTCTATGGTCATAAATCTGCAAATATCTTTACTTAGTCTATCGTAAGTTGCTTTCGAGAAAGACCCACCTTCGATAAAGTTTAACTTGACTTGGCTTGACTAAAGCTTCACGTACTACGAGTATGCGATTAGTGCTTAAGTGCGTCTTACGACTGATACCGAGCAGTCGTAGGGTTAAGATCAACCTTACGAAAGACCATAGACATACGAACGTTTCGAGAAACAGTCTTTTGCGCAAAGTTACGAACTCGTAAAGTTGCGATCAATCTTACGCATAGCTAACTTGCGAGCCCTTCGAGCAACCCGTTTGTGTAGCTTACCCAACTTACGTCTATGGTCGATCGTAAGTTGCTTTCGAGAAAGACCCCCCTGAAATCACTCTGGGCCGTAGAGTCAGATCTGAGGCGTGCTGGAGTCGCTGTATAATCGCATTTAGAATTTATGATAACAACTCTATTTAGTCTACTTGAGTTAGTAGAAAGTTAAGCGCCAACACTTAGACTCTTGGACGAATTTTTTTCGCAACAGTCGCCTCTCCGTCGCATTACAGTCGATTTGAGGTGCTTAAAAAGTTACAAGAGTCGCCCCAAAGTCACTTGTGAGTTGTTTATTATGACTCTTTAGCGATTCTTGTCGCGGTAAAATTTTCAACGGGGTCCTTATGCGTTTAAGGAGCGGTTGCTCGCTGAGGCGTTGGAGGTCAGGGGATTCCGCTGACACCACAGACACGTGCGCTCACACAGGGCCCTCCACCCCCTTTAGAGAAAAATGAATCCTGCACCCTTTTCTTATCGACAGCAATCGTCTGTCTGAACTGGTCAGCCATGCTGCTCACTCTGCTGTCAGTCTGGTGCGCTTTCGATCGGTCTGGCCGAGTTTGGCTGCGAATGCGCCCCAACCCTCCTGCACCCGCCGCTGCCGCCGACTCTGTGGATCACCGAGTCGGTCATCACGCTGTCACCACGTCGAGGACGTCCTTTGCTAGGCGGAACAGCTGGAAGCAGCGGTGCGTGTCCCGCTGTCTACTTTGGGAAAAAATGGTAATGCTTTTGGGCATAGTCGATAGCAGCTAGGGAAACAAATGTCAGAGCGAATCGAATAAAAAAGTGAGAAGAAGGGTGAGGAAAGAGTGATAAGAAGAGTGAAAGGTGGGCGGAAGTAATGAGTAATGAGTCAAAAGCTTTCCTTTTCACAGGGTAATGAAAGTAAGGGGAACGATAGATGGTGAATTAGATTAAATAAAGATGCCAGAGTGGATTGGGATGCGAGATTGAATGGGAAAGTGAGACTGAATGGGGATGAGAGTGAATGGGGATGTAAGAGTGAATTTGAAAGCGAGAGTGAATGGGAATGTGAGAGTGAATGGGGGTGTGAGAGTGAACGGGCATGTGAGAGTGAATGGGGATGTGGAAGTGAATTGGAGAGTGAACAGGGGTGTGAGAGTGAATGGGAAAGTGAGAGTGAACGGGGATGTGAGAGTGAATGGGGGTGTGAGAGTGAATGTGGATGTGAGAGTGAACAGATATGTGAAAGTGAATTAGAGAGTGAACAGGGGTTTGAGTGTGAACGGGGATGTGAGAGTGAATAGGAAAGTGAGAGTTAACGAGAATGTGAGAGTGAATAGGAAAGTGAGAGTTAACGAGAATGTGAGAGTGAATAGGAAAGTGAGAGTTAACGAGAATGTGAGAGTGAATAGGAAAATGAGAGTGAACGGGGATGTGAGAGTGAATAGGAAAATGAGAGTAAACAGGGATGTGAGAGTGAATAGGAAAGTGAGAGTAAACGGGGATGTGAGAGTGAATAGGAAAGTGAGAGTAAACGGGGATGTGAGAGTGAATAGGAATGTGAGAGCGAACGGGGATGTGAGAGTGAATAGGAAAATGAGAGTGAACGGGGATGTGAGAGTGAATAGGAAAGTGAGAGTGAACGGGGATGTGAGAGTGAATAGGAAAGTGAGAGTGAACGGGGATGTGAGAGTGAAAGTTGCACAAATTCACAGTAACTTTAATCAGCTAATAATTACTTGAATTAATTACTGTTGTGCAACTCCCTCCCCTGTCCAATGCCGGTAGAGACGCTCTGGTGCAGTACGAGGCCATCTGGGACCAGCGCTGCCGCAGGTTATTCTGCTGTCTGAATGGCGACGATCGCAACGCTCAGACGACATTTCGCGACGTTGCTAGGCTGTTCTCTGATTTCTTCCGCGACCTGGACGTTGTGCCGTCCGACGTGGTTGCTGGGCTGGTGCTGATCAGGCGCTATCAGAAAGAGCGGGCCAGGATGGCTCTGAAGGTGCGTTCTTGTAGCAGTTGGTTAAAAATTGGGCAGTGCTGGGCTAAGGTCAGGTCAGGGAGTAGCATGATGGACAGACACGAATCGACTGTTGCCACTTGACTGCTGACGGTTTAAGTTTAGGGTTTGTGTTAGGATAGATTTAGGTTAGGTATAGGGTTTAAGTTATGTTTCAGGTTAGATTATGGTATTGTGTCAGGATTTACATTAGTTAGGGTTTAGGTTAAGGTCAGGATTTATGTTAGGTTTATGATTTAGGTTAGGTTTAGTGTTTTTGGTTAGGTTTAGGTTAGGTTTAGGGTTTAGGTTAGGTTTAAAGTTTTCGGTTAGGTCTAGGTTAGGCTTAGGGTTTAGGTTAGGTTTAGAGAGGTCTAGGTTAGGCTTAGAAATGCACTCTGCCTATCTATAGTACTACAATTCATATTTAATATTGACAGTCAAATTTATTAATTCTCACACCGACAGAGCGGTTCAGCCGACGTGCAGGCCTTCATGTCTGGCAGGCCGATTCTGTCCAGCACTCGGTTCCTTCGCGCCGACAGCGATGAAGCATCCAGCCTCCTGCCAGAATTGTTATTCGGAATGAAGCTGGCATTGGCAGCTTATGGCTGCCCTATGCTGGCTTACACTACTAATTGCTGCTGCCTGCTGTGCCAGCTCAGGTTAATCAACTTTTGCATTTTATCTGTTTGTTATAAATCTTCAGTCTTTGTATCTCTATAGTCTTTGTTTTATAGGCGACTTCAGTCTAGTTGTCAGTGTCGAAATTTTGAATTAATATTTGAATAGTGCAATCTCCAATTAGGTGTTAATGCTTGATAATAGGATCTGTAATTAGGGATTAACACCTGGATAATTAGATCTCTAATTGGGGATTAATACCTGGATAATTAGATCTCTAATTGGGGATTAATACCTGGATAATGGGATCTCTAATTAGGGATTAATACCTGGATAATTAGATCTCTAATTGGGGATTAATACCTGGATAATGGGATCTCTAATTAGGGATTAATACCTGGATAATGGGATATCTAATTAAGGATTAATACGAGCTACCTGGATAATGGGATCTCTAATTAAAGATTAATACCTGGATAATGGGATCTCTAATTAAAGATTAATACCTGGATGATGGGATCTCTAATTAAAGATTAATACCTGGATGATGGGATCTCTAATTGGGGATTAATACCTGGACAATGTCATCTTGAATTAGGGATTATTCAACTATCGGATCGACAGGTCTTTGTTATTAACTTAGAGCATTTATGTGGTAATCCCTTCCCCGTATCCCCCTCCAAACGACAGTCCTGGCAACAACAAGCAGACCGCCGGTTGCTGCTGCTGCTGCTGTTTTGACTTCCGCCGGTGCCGCAACGATCCCGGCGCCGTCGCCCGCGCCAGCGTGGAAGCCCTGCTCCGACGCAGCGGCATCGGGCCTGATGAGTTCCAGCTGCTGCACGTCAGCCAGGAGCTGCCAGAAGCTGCAGGCTGCACGCCGTTCTACGTCGGCTTGGATAAGCGGCGAAACCGACTGGTTGTGGCTATCCGGGGCACGCTGTCTATGCGTGACGTTCTCACCGATTTGAGGGCCGATGCTGAACGAATTTGGGCGCCACCTGAGGAGGTGCATACACCGGAAGCTGTTCAGTCTACACCGGAAGCTGTTCAATCTACACCGGAAGCTGTTCAATCTACACCGGAAGCTAATCAATCTACACCGGAAGCTAATCAATCTACACCGGAAGCTAATCAATCTACACCGGAAGCTGTTCAATCTACACCGGAAGCTAATCAATCTACACCGGAAGCTGTTCAGTCTACGCCTGTAGCTAATCAATCTACACCGGAAGCTGTTCAATCTGCACCGGAAGCTGTTCAATCTGCACCGGAATCTGTTCAATCTACACCGGAAGCTGTTCGATCTACTCCAGATTCGACAGACTTCAGACCAAAAACTGTGCACTACAGCGAAGAACTAATCAAAACACGTTCAGAATCTCAAATAAATTGGAAAATGAAGGTTGATCGCCCGCACCCGGAAGCCACTTGTTCCAGTCACAGCGGCATCGCTCGAGCAGCCGAGCAAGTTCACCAACTGTTGCTGTCTTCCGGTTGGCTAACGGAAACGCCTACGGATCTGCCTCTGCTGCTGACTGGACACAGCCTCGGAGCCGGGGTCGCCGTAGTCCTTGGATTGCGGATGCGAGCCGCCGGTTCCGGTTCTGTTTCCGGTTCCGCTTCCGGTTCCGCTTCCTGTCGCGCTTCCGATCGTCGACCGCGCGTTCTAGCTTTCAGCCCGCCAGGCGGCCTTCTATGCGCCGCCGGAACCGAAGTTTCTCGTCAATTCGTCACCTCGGTGGTGGTCGGCAAGGACGCCGTTTGTCGGCTGGGCCTCGCTCAGCTGGACGGCATGCGGGCCACCATGACTTCCCTGTTGGGCGGGGCGCGCCGTCCGAAATGGCGCATCATCTGTTGCGGCAACGGCGTCAGCAGCGCAGCTAGCGATTCTTTAGATGGCATCGAAGTTGACGACTTTGTCGAAGGCCTACTACGTCGGGACTGGCATGCGGCGGCCGCGGCCGAGACTGGCCGACCGCCGCTGTACCTGCCGGGCAGAATTCTTCATTTGGTGAGGCCGGCGCGGCCTACTAAATCGGCGCCGTTGTTGTGGCGCGCGGTCTGGGCTGATCGAGACGATTTCGACGAATTGTTAGTGTCGCCCTCCATGCTGAGAGATCACCTGCCAGACTGCGTGCTGGAAGCTTTGGAGCAGCTTGTTGAGCAGTTGGACAGGGAGGGCCAGCTGCAGCTGAGTGCTTAAGAATGGTAGATTTGGAAGCTCAGTGGTAGATTTGGAAGCTCAGTGGTAGATTTGAAAGTTCACTGGTAGATTTGAAAGTTCACTGGTAGATTTGAAAGTTCACTGGTAGATTTGAAAGTTCACTGGTAGATGTGGAAGTTCATTGGTAGATTTGAAAGTTCGCTGGTAGATTTAGAAGTTCACTAGGAGATTTAGAAGTTCACTGGTAGATGTGGAAGTTCACTGGTAGATTTGAAAGTTCACTGGTAGATTTGAAAGTTCACTGGTAGATTTGAAAGTTCACTGGTAGATTTGAAAGTCACTGGTAGATTTGAAAGTTCACTGGTAGATTTGAAAGTTCACTGGTAGATTTGAAAGTCACTGGTAGATTTGAAAGTTCACTGGTAGATTTGAAAGTTCACTGGTAGATTTGAAAGTTCACTGGTAGATGTGGAAGTTCACTGGTAGATTTGAAAGTTCACTGGTAGATGTGGAAGTTCATTGGTAGATTTGAAAGTTCATTGATAGATTTGGAAGTTCGCTGGTAGATTTAGAAGTTCACTAGGAGATTTAGAAGTTCACTGGTAGATTTAGAAGTTCACTAAGAGATTTAGAAGTTCACTGGTAGATATGAAAGTTCACTGGTAGATATGAAAGTTCACTGGTAGATTGAAAGTTCACTGGTAGATTTAGAAGTTCACTAAGAGATTTAGAAGTTCACTGGTAGATATGAAAGTTCACTGGTAGATTTGGAAGTTCACTGGTAGATTTGGAAGTTCACTAAGAGATTTAGAAGTTCACTGGTAGATATGAAAGTTCACTGGTAGATATGAAAGTTCACTGGTAGATTGAAAGTTCACTGGTAGATTTAGAAGTTCACTAAGAGATTTAGAAGTTCACTGGTAGATATGAAAGTTCACTGGTAGATATGAAAGTTCACTGGTAGATTGAAAGTTCACTGGTAGATTTAGAAGTTCACTAAGAGATTTAGAAGTTCACTGGTAGATATGAAAGTTCACTGGTAGATTTGGAAGTTCACTGGTAGATTTGGAAGTTCACTGGTAGATTCACTGCAGCAATCTCTGTTTTGCATTCGCAGATCGCACCCAAGAGCGTATCATATGTTATTAGCTGATCACAATGGAACAATTTTAAAATTCGACCAAACCATTTTTTCCTGCAATAAATTTAACCTGTTACTAATATAAAGTTTCTCTAATTTGCCAAGTTGTTACAAAATAAATTATCAAACGTATATTTTAGCATATTTGTTTGTCAGTATTGCTATTAGCTGTTTTTTACCCAGCTGAGTTACCCATGTATAATAAACAAAACTGCAACACGGTTTAATAGAGAGTTGTTTCATCAGTTTGAGTCTGCATTTTTTCTCTCTCGTTCAAAAGACTTAGGCAGCTTAAGACCCTCGGGCGCCGTGTGCAAATTCGGGTGCACTTTTGAGAGCTGCTCTGTCTATTGTTGATTTTTTCTGTGCTGTTTCGCCAAGGAGTTTGTGATTATGAAAATGACTGTCTGGATAGGAAAATAACTCCTTGCTTTGCACTGAATGTGGAGGAGAGAGCTGCTTGCACCATCTCGAAACCTTCACAAACTCGAATCTTCACAACTCGAATCTTCACAGACTCGAACCTTCACAGATTCAAATCTTCACAGACTTGAAACTTCACAGACTCGAACCTTCACAGACTCGAACCTTCACAGACTTGAAACTTCACAGACTCGAACCTTCACAGACTCGAACCTTCACAGACTTGAAACTTCACAGACTCGAACCTTCACAGACTCGAACCTTCACAGATTCGAATCTTAACAGACTCAAATCTTCACAGACTCGAACCTTCACAGACTCAAATCTTCACAGACTCAAATCTTAACAGACTCAAATCTTCACAACTCAAATCTTCACAACTCAAATCTTCACAGACTTAAACCTTCAGACTCAAATCTTCACAGACTCAAATCTTCAGACTCAAATCTTCACAGACTTGAAACTTCACAGACTCGAACCTTCACAGACTCTAATCTTCACAGACTCAAATCTTCACAAACTCAAATCTTCACAGACTCAAAACTTTACAACAGCTCACAACGGTTCACATCTTTAAGAATTCTCACTTGTTACTTTTTGTTTTTCAATTTTTGAGTCATAGTGAGCTCAGCAGTTCTCAAGACTTCTCTCAAAGATATGAAGTCGGATGGATTAAAGATTAGTTACATAACTTCGTATGAGTAGTGTCTGTGAAATTCACTCAGTCCAGACTCTTTATTCCAGAAATCCATGCCTCTTGTTTCTCTTCGTCTCTCTCTCTCTCTCTCTCTTTTCTCGTTTTGGAAATGTCTAGAACTGCGCTCAGGCCCTCCACCTCCACTTTTCTTTTAAACAGGCCTTTTTATTAAGAACTCCAACTAGAGAACAAGCCCGCAGGGTCCAGTGAGATCGGCATTATAAAATTTCGAGTACACTATAAAAGCATTGTGCAAAATTAGTGCGCTTGTGAGCACCCCCGGCCACCGCGTCAGCTGACTTCTGTGTGGACTTTTTAAAGAGTTCAAGTTTTGGCTTAGTATTGACTGATTGACTGACTGATTTATTGATTGATTGGTTGAAACCGAATGAGCTACTCGTGGAGTGACCGCTTCTACCAGAGGTGAGCGCTTATAGCTAGGAAAGAAAGCCTTTTATTCCTGCGATATGGGACTTTTGTGTTTTACTTACATGTATGTAAGATAATGTAAGACTGGATTGAGATAGTAATAGTGAGACAAAGGTCTGGATTCAACGAGGCTGTAGGACAGGCTACGAGCGTAAGACAAATTAAGATAAACTTTAGATAGGATCGAACAGGATAAGTTAGGGTGAGATAGGATGAGTCAGAGTGAGATAGGATGAGTCATGGTGAGATGGAATGAGTCAGAGTGAGGGGATGAGTCAGGGTGAGATAGGATGAAGCAGGGGAGATAAGATGAAGCAGGAGGAGATAGGATGAGGCAGGGTGAGATAGGATTAGACAGGGT
>NIVC01003332.1:20000-103729 GCA_002269645.1 Macrostomum lignano
GCTAGGGTCGGATGATGTAGAGAGGTAGCTAGGGGTGGATGATGAAGGGAGGTAGGTAGCTAGGAGCGGATGATGTAGAGAGGTAGCGAGAGTCGCATGATGTAGGGCGGTAGATAGGGGCGGATGATGTAGGGAGGTAGCTAGGGTCGGATGATGTAGAGAGGTAGCTAGGGTCGGATGATGTAGAGAGGTAGCTAGGGTCGGATGATGTAGAGAGGTAGCTAGGGTCGGATGATGTAGAGAGGTAGCTAGGGTCGGATGATGTAGGGAGGTAGCTAGGGTCGGATGATGAAGGGAGGTAACTAGGGGTGGATGATGAAGGGAGGTAGGTAGCTAGGAGCGGATGATGTAGAGAGGTAGCGAGAGTCGCATGATGTAGGGCGGTAGATAGGGGCGGATGATGTAGGGAGGTAGCTAGGGTCGGATGATGTAGAGAGGTAGCTAGGGTCGGATGATGTAGAGAGGTAGCTAGGGTCAGATGATGTAGAGAGGTAGCTAGGGTCGGATGATGTAGAGAGGTAGCTAGGGTCGGATGATGTAGAGAGGTAGTTAGGGTCGGATGATGTAGAGAGGTAGCTAGGGTCGGATGATGTAGGGAGGTAGCTAGGGTCGGATGATGAAGGGAGGTAACTAGGGGTGGATGATGAAGGGAGGTAGGTAGCTAGGAGCGGATGATGTAGAGAGGTAGCGAGGGTCGCATGATGTAGGGCGGTAGATAGGGGCGGATGATGTAGGGAGGTAGCTAGGGTTGGATGATGTAGGGAGGTAGCTAGGGTTGGATGATGTAGAGAGGTAGCTAAGGTCGCATGATGTAGAGCGGTAGATAGGGGTGGATGATGTAGGGATGTAGCTAGGGTTGGATGATGTAGGGAGGTAGCTAGGGTTGGATGATGTAGAGAGGTAGCGAGGGTCGCATGATGTAGGGTGGTAGATAGGGTTGGATGATGTAGAGAGGTAGCTAGGGTCGCATGATGTAGAGAGGTAGCTAGTGTTGAATGATATAGGGAGGTAGCTAGGGTGAATGATGTAGGGAGATCGCTAAGGGTGGATGATGAAGGGAGGTAACTAGGGGTGGATGATGAAGGGAGGTAGGTAGCTAGGAGCGGATGATGAAGGGAGGTAGGTAGCTAGGAGCGGATGATGAAGGGAGGTAGGTAGCTAGGAGCGGATGATGAAGGGAGGTAGGTAGCTAGGAGCGGATGATGGGAGATAGGTAGCTAGGTGCGGATGATGTAGGTCGGTAGCTACAGGTTGATAAAGCCAGGTAGCTAGGGGCGGATGATGCAGAAGTGTACGAGTATTTGGGGGTTGCCATCCTCGCGCTCACTGCTTGGGTTGATTCCCCTCCCGCAGCAACTTCTACCGCAAATTCTGGGTCCTACTGGCGGAAATCTCAGACGCCTCGCACGCTGGCATCAGTTTTCTGCGCAACGCGGTCACAGCCAGAGACAGAAGAGGCCGGGATTTCCGGATATTCTTCTATCCCGACAGTGACAGCGGCCAGTTCGACTATCGCAGTCTGCGCAAGGGCAGCACAATGGTGATGTTCTGCCCTGTCCAGCATCAGTTCCTAGACGGTCAGATCGGTCTGAGAATGGAACAGCTGGAGACTGTGCGGGTGCTGCACTTGCCGCTGTCGGCTGTGCGGCGCACTGCGGCTCTCGTCCATGGCTGCTCTGTGCACAAGTGAGCTGATCTCTGTTGCAGGGGCGGATAGGTCAGGTTGAAGGGGCGGATAGATCAGGTTGCAGGGGCGGATAGATCAGGTTGCAGGGGTGGATAGATCAGGTTGCAGAGGCGGATAGATCAGGTTGCAGGGGTGGATAGATCAGGTTGCAGTTGCGGATAGATCAGATTGCAGGGGTGGATAGATCAGATTGCAGGGGGAAAGATCAGGTTGAAGGGGCGGATAGATCAGGTTGAAGGAGCGGATAGATCAGGTTGCAAGGGGGGATAGATCAGGTTGCAGGGGCGGATAGATCAGGTTGCAGGGCTGGAAAGATCAGATTGCAGGGCCAGATAGATAGAATTGCAGGGGCGGATAGATCAGATTGCAGGGCCGGATAGATCAGGTTGCAGGGGCGGATAGATCAGGTTGCAGGGGTGGATAGATCAGATTGCAGGGGTGGATAGATCAGATTGCAGGGGCGGATAGATCAGGTTGCAGGGGTGGATAGATCAGATTGCAGGGGCGGCTAGATCAGGTTGCAGGGGCGCATAGATCAGGTTGCAGGGGCGCATAGATCAGGTTGCAGAGGCGGATAGATCAGGTTGCAGAGGCAGATAGATCAGATTGCAGGGGCGGATAGATCAGATTGCAGGGGCGGATAGATCAGATTGCAGGGGTGGATAGATCAAATTGCAGGGGTGGATAGATCAGATTGCAGGGGCGGATAGATCAGGTTGCAGGGGTGGATAGATCAGATTGCAGGGGTGGATAGATCAGATTGCAGGGGTGGATAGATCAGATTGCAGGGGCGGATAGATCAGGTTGCAGGGGTGGATAGATCAGGTTGCAGAGGCGGATAGATCAGGTTGCAGGGGCGGATAGATCAGGTTGCAGAGGCGGATAGATCAGATTGCAGGGGCGGATAGATCAGGTTGCAGGGGTGGATAGATCAGATTGCAGGGCCGGATAGATCAGGTTGCAGGGGCGGATAGATCAGGTTGCAGGGGTGGATAGATCAGATTGCAGGGGTGGATAGATCAGATTGCAGGGGCGGATAGATCAGGTTGCAGGGGTGGATAGATCAGATTGCAGGGGCGGCTAGATCAGGTTGCAGGGGCGCATAGATCAGGTTGCAGAGGCGGATAGATCAGGTTGCAGAGGCAGATAGATCAGATTGCAGGGGCGGATAGATCAGGTTGCAGAGGCGGATAGATCAGGTTGCAGAGGCGGATAGATCAGGTTGCAGGGGTGGATAGATCAGGTTGCAGGGGTGGATAGATCAGGTTGCAGGGGCGGATAGATCAGGTTGCAGTTGCGGATAGATCAGGTTGCAGTTGCGGATAGATCAGGTTGCAGGGGCGGATAGATCAGATTGCAGGGGCGGATAGATCAGGTTGCAGAGGCGGATAGATCAGGTTGCAGAGGCGGATAGATCAGGTTGCAGTGGCGGATAGATCAGGTTGCAGGGGCGGATAGATCAGGTTGCAGGGGCGGATAGATCAGGTTGCAGGGGCGGATAGATCAGGTTGCAGGGGCGGATAGATCAGGTTGCAGGGGCGGATAGATCAGGTTGCAGGGGCGGATAGATCAGGTTGCAGAGGCGGATAGATCAGATTGCAGAGGCGGATAGATCAGATTGCAGGGGCGGATAGATCAGGTTGCAGGGGTGGATAGATCAGATTGCAGGGGCGGATAGATCAGGTTGCAGCGGCGGATAGATCAGGTTGCAGTTGCGGATAGATCAGGTTGCAGGGGCGGATAGATCAGGTTGCAGGGGCGGATAGATCAGATTGCAGAGGCGGATAGATCAGATTGCAGGGGCGGATAGATCAGGTTGCAGGGGTGGATAGATCAGATTGCAGGGGCGGATAGATCAGGTTGCAGCGGCGGATAGATCAGGTTGCAGTTGCGGATAGATCAGGTTGCAGGGGCGGATAGATCAGGTTGCAGGGGCGGATAGATCAGGTTGCAGAGGCGGATAGATCAGGTTGCAGAGGCGGATAGATCAGGTTGCAGGGGTGGATAGATCAGGTTGCAGGGGTGGATAGATCAGGTTGCAGTGGCGGATAGATCAGGTTGCAGCGGCGGATATTTCAGGTTGCAGTTGCGGATAGATCAGGTTGCAGGGGCGGATAGATCAGGTTGCAGGGGCGGATAGATCAGGTTGCAGAGGCGGATAGATCAGGTTGCAGAGGCGGATAGATCAGGTTGCAGGGGTGGATAGATCAGGTTGCAGGGGTGGATAGATCAGATTGCAGGGGCGGATAGATCAGGTTGCAGGGGCGGATAGATCAGGTTGCAGTTGCGGATAGATCAGGTTGCAGGGGCGGATAGATCAGGTTGCAGGGGCGGATAGATCAGATTGCAGGGGCGGATAGATCAGGTTGCAGAGGCGGATAGATCAGGTTGCAGAGGCGGATAGATCAGGTTGCAGGGGTGGATAGATCAGGTTGCAGGGGTGGATAGATCAGGTTGCAGGGGCGGATAGATCAGGTTGCAGTTGCGGATAGATCAGGTTGCAGTTGCGGATAGATCAGGTTGCAGGGGCGGATAGATCAGATTGCAGGGGCGGATAGATCAGGTTGCAGAGGCGGATAGATCAGGTTGCAGAGGCGGATAGATCAGGTTGCAGTGGCGGATAGATCAGGTTGCAGGGGCGGATAGATCAGGTTGCAGGGGCGGATAGATCAGGTTGCAGGGGCGGATAGATCAGGTTGCAGGGGCGGATAGATCAGGTTGCAGGGGCGGATAGATCAGGTTGCAGGGGCGGATAGATCAGGTTGCAGGGGCGGATAGATCAGGTTGCAGGGGCGGATAGATCAGGTTGCAGTTGCGGATAGATCAGGTTGCAGGGGCGGATAGATCAGGTTGCAGGGGCGGATAGATCAGGTTGCAGGGGCGGATAGATCAGGTTGCAGGGGCGGATAGATCAGGTTGCAGGGGCGGATAGATCAGGTTGCAGGGGCGGATAGATCACACCTATCCTCGTATATATTCTACGAGCAAACATTCGCAGGTGCTGGGTGTGCCAGTCTGCCCGACAGCAGAGGCAGAGCCTGTACCGCTGCACCGGTTGCGGCTACGCCCGCTACTGCAGCCGCGACTGTCAGCTCAGCGACTTGGCCCGTCACAAAGCCGAATGCGCTTCCGGTGGCCGCTTGCTACGCCAGATTGCCCGTCTGGTGTACTTCCGCTACGACAGTGCAGTCAGTCAGCAGCGCTTCGATGATGTCTACGTGTCGCATCCGTTTGATCTGCACTCTTAGAATAAAACAGTTGGCTAGATAGCCTGATTCTCAATCTGTAGTGTCACTCCTCCCAGTGTCACTCCTAGCCTCCCAGTGTCACTCCTAGCCTCCCAATGTCACTCCTAACCTCACAATGTAACTCCTAGCCTCTAAATGTCACTTCTAACCTCAGTGTCACTCCTACCCTCCCAGTGTCACTCCTACCCTCCCAATGTAACTCCTAACCTCTCAGTGTCACTCGCCCTCCCAGTGTCACTCCTAGCCTCTAAATGTCACTCCTAACCTCTCAGTGTCACTCCTGCCCTCCCAGTGTCACTCCTAACCTCCCAGTGTCACTCCTAACCTCTATGTGTCACTCCTACCCTCTATGCGTCACTCTTACCCCCAGTGTCACTCCTACCCCCAGTGTCACTCCTAACCTCCCAGTGTCACTCCTAACCTCCCAGTGTCACTCCTAACCTCCCAGTGTCACTCCTAACCTCTATGCGTCACTCCTACCCCCAGTGTCACTCCTAACCTCCCAGTGTCACTCCTAACCTCTATGTGTCACTCCTAACCTCCCAGTGTCACTCCTAACCTCTATGTGTCACTCCTAACCTCTATGCGTCACTCCTACCCCCAGTGTCACTCCTAACCTCCCAGTGTCACTCCTAACCTCTATGTGTCACTCCTAACCTCTATGTGTCACTCTTACCCCCAGTGTCACTCCTAACCTCCCAGTGTCACTCCTAACCTCTATTTGTCACTCCTACCCTCCCAATATCACTCCTACCCCCCCCAGTGTCACTCTTGACCTCTCAGTGTCACTCCAATCCTTCCTGTGTCACTCCTACCCTCTGAGTGCCATTTCTTAGCGATATATTTTAGCTATGATAAATTCTGGGTGAATTTAGACTTTAGAGTCACAAATGCGAGTTGTAAACACTTTCAAATGCCAATAGATAGGTCATGCCATTCTGCTTCTTACACTGTATGTCACCTTCAATGCTAAGGTTGAATAAAAGTTAAGGAATATTTCCATTTTATATTTACATTGTACGCGTATCTCACAAATTGAAGAGAAATAAAAGTCTGCCGGTTCAACTACCATGGTGCTATAAATTCTCTTTCTTAATTTAATCTTCAATTCTGTGCTATAGCCATGATGGTTTGATTTTTTTGTCAATTTATCTATAATCTAAGCAGCTTGCGTACTAACCGCGACCTGCTCTGCTTAAATTGAAGGCCAAACGCCAGTATTTTGTGGTTAAAATAAATATTTTTTCGAATTCTACGTAATGCATGCTTCTCCGTCGAACTGCACTACTGCCAAGCTGATCCGCCAGTAGTGCAGTTGGAGTTTTTCTTTAATTAAAAAACAAGCACACAAAAACCCGGGCGATGCGCGGCTGGCGAACAATTCCGGCGCTCAAAGGCTACCGGGTGGCGCTGATGTACCCGAAGAAGCCGGCGCCGCAGCTCACCGTCTCCATGGTGCACGAGGGCTGCACTAACAGGCCGTTCTTCACCATTCAGGCTAGAAATCACCTGCAGGCTGCCAACGACCCAGGACTGGAGCAGCTGGGCAGCTGGGATCCGCTGGTGAACACGCACGGAGAGCAGCTGGTTGGAGTGGACATCGGGCGCCTCATGCACTGGATGGCCCACGGAGCTCGGCCTTCGCTTGGCGTGGCTCGGCTGTTTGGCTTGGCTGGCGTGCTGCCCATTCATCCGAGCTCCGAGCTGGAGGCCCTCCGGCTCGGCCGGCGGCTGAGCGCCGCTGCCAGCGTCAAGGCGACCGGCGGCGGCGGCGGCGCTGCTGGGGGCCGTTGAGACTGCGGGGGATGAGCTGCTTGCTGGCTGAGTTTTGGGTTCTGGCTGTCTGAGTGACTGGCTGTGTCCGAGTATCTGTGTCCGTTTGGCCGTGACCGATTTTCTGCGTCTGTGTCAGAGTGACTGTATATCTGTGTCCGAGTGTCTGTATTTCTGTGTCCGAGTGACTGTTTGTCTGTGTCCGAGTGTCTGTATGTCTGTCCGAGTGACTGTATGTCTGTCCGAGTGACTGTATGTCTGTGTCCGAGTGTCTGTATGTCTGTGTCCGAGTGTCTGTATGTCTGTGTCCGAGTGTCTGTATGTCTGTGTCCGAGTGTCTGTATGTCTGTGTCCGAGTGTCTGTATGTCTGCGTCCGAGTGACTGTATGTCTGTGTCCGAGTGACTGTGTCTGTCTGTCTGTCATTTCAATCGTTCTGTCAGTGCCAGTGTTAGCTGCACCAGTGTGACCCTCTGACCTTTGCATGCCGCCCTCTTGCAATTCAATCTGCAATTGTCAACAAGCAGAAATGTACAACTTGAATCGCATTCTGTAGCTGCTATCCGCATAGACTGATGCATCCAATTTGTTTACTTGTTCAAGTTAATGTATGAATAGTTTGATATAAAAAGTTTATAAATATACTTCGTACCATCTTGAGTGGTGGTTTATACCGCCTACTTGTTAGTAGTAAGTATTTTGATCATAATTTTTGGTTAGTTTTTATTTGCTATAATATCTAATTTACCATGATATACCGGTGTACTACTGACTAGAAAAAATCTTATCTGTAATAGATCGCACCGAACTTGTCATCAATAGCATATCTAGAAACAGCCGGTTGTTATTGCCCACAGCGTCACAATTGGCTCCCATGGACAAGCAGAAGTGCCCAGAATGCAAGGCCACCAAGTACACCAATCCCAGTCTGAAGATGATGGTGAACGCGTGCGGCCACGCGCTATGCGAGAACTGCGTAGACATTCTGTTCTCGCGCGGCAGCGGCGCCTGCCCGCAGTGCAAAACTCCTCTGCGCAGGGGCCAGTTCCGCTTCCAGATGTTCGAGGACAGCCAGGTGACTTGGCATCCTGATTACTTGTGTTTTGGTAATTCACTTGGGATATTAGGGTGAGATTCTGAGACTTGAGATTTTAGGGTGAGATTCCGAGACTTGTGATATTAGGGTGAGATTCCGAGACTTGAGATATTAGGGTGAGATTTCGAGACTTTAGATTTTAGGGTGAGATTCTAAGACTTAAGAAATTATGATGAGATTCTGAGACTTTAGATTTTAGGGTGAGATTCTAAGACTTTAGATTTTAGGGTGAGATTCTGAGACTTGAGATTTTAGGGTGAGATTCTAAGACTTAAGATTTTCAAGTGAGATTCTGAGACTTGTGATATTAGGGTGAGATTCTGAGACTTGAAATTTTAGGGTGAGATTCTGAGACTTGAGATTTTAGGGTGAGATTCTAAGACTTAAGATTTTCAAGTGAGATTCTGAGACTTTAGATTTTAGGGTGAGATTCTAAGACTTGAGATTTTAGGGTGAGATTCTAAGACTTAAGATTTTAAAGTGAGATTCTGACTTGTGATATTAGGGTGAGATTCTGAGACTTTAGATTTTAGGGTGAGATTCTAAGACTTGAGATTTTAGGGTGAGATTCTAAGACTTAAGATTTTAGGGTGAGATTCTAAGACTTTAGATTTTAGGGTGAGATTCTGACTTGTGATATTAGAATGAAAATATTAGGATGAGATTCGGAGACTTGAAAATTTAGGGTGAGATTCTGAGACTGATTTTAGGGTGAGATTTCAAGACTTGAGATTTTAGGGTGAGATACTGAGACTTAAGATTTTAGGGTGAGATTCTGAGACTTGAAAGTTTAGGGTGAGATTCTGAGACTTGAAATCCTAAAGTGAGATTTTAAGACTTAAGATTTTAAAGTGAGATTCTGTGACTTGTGATATTAGGGTGAGATTCTGAGACTTGAGATTTTAGGGTGAGATCCTGAGACTTTAGATTTTAGGGTGAGATTCTGAGACTTTAGATTTTAGGGTGAGATTCTGAGACTTTAGATTTTAGGGTGAGATCCTGAGACTTTAGATTTTAGGGTGAGATTCTGAGACTTGAAATCCTAAAGTGAGATTTTAAGACTTAAGATTTTAAAGTGAGATTCTGTGACTTGAGATTTTAGGGTGAGATTCTGAGACTTGAGATTTTAGGGTGAGATCCTGAGGCTTGAGATTTTAGGGAGAGATTCTGAGACGAGATATTAGAGTGAGATTCTGAAGCTTGAGATTTTAGGGTGAGATTCTGAAGCTTGAGATTTTAGGGAGAGATTCTGAGACGAGATATTAGAGTGAGATTCTGAAGCTTGAGATTTAACAGTGAGATTCTGAAGCTTGAGATTTTAGGGTGAGATTCAGACGACTGAGATATTGGGGTGAGATTCTAAAACAGGGAATGTGTGATTTTAAGGACTAACAGTGAGATTCTGAAATTTAATTCCTTAGGTGGAAAAGGAACTGGACATTCGTAAGCGCTTGATGAAGGATCTGAACTTATCCGAGGACAATTTCTCCAGCCTAGCCGAGTACAACAACTATTTGGAGTTTGTTGAATCCGCCGTGTTCAACTTAGCGAACGAGATCGATGTTGAAGCAACAAAGCGCAGCGTCGAAGAGTTCAAGAAGGCGCACGCGGACGCCATCAAGAGTAACCGGCTGCGGCGGAGGCCCGAGCTGGCCGCTCTGGACAATGTCATCGAGTCGGAGGCGTCGGGCTCAGGCAGGAGCAACGGCGTGGAGACGGCGGCGGCAGCGGCAGCGCCAGGTACGTGAAATGAGTTGAAAATGCTTTAGCGAGATGGTGAGGATACAATCTGTTTTATTAGCAGTGAAATTGTCAATTATCTCAGCTGCCGGTATGCATATAGTTTGTTGCTAAGGGGCTGCTCAGCGCGTCTGACTCTTGCGCCCCGACACCTGTCTGTCTGTCTGTCTGCCTGTCTGCCTGCCTGCCTGCCTGTCTTAGTGTCCTGTCTGTCTTAGTGTCCTGTCTGTCTGTCTGTCTGTCTGTCTGTCTGTCTGTCTGTCTGTCTGTCTGTCTGTCTGTCTGTCTGTCTTAGTGTCTGTCTGTCTGTCTGTCTGTCTGCCTGCCTGCCTGCCTGCCTGCCTGTCTTAGTGTCCTGTCTGTCTGTCTGTCTGTCTGCCTGCCTGCCTGCCTGCCTGCCTGCCTGTCTTAGTGTCCTGTCTGTCTGTCTGTCTGTCTGTCTGTCTGTCTGTCTTTTATGTGCTTTTATGTTTTAGGGGCGCGGTACACCCCGCGTGAGCGTGTGTATGAGTGCATGCCTGCTTACAGTATCTGTGCGCGTGCCCAGGGGCATGACTGTCTGCCTGCTCGCTAGCTACGGGTCATTCGGTGCACGTCCACTCGGAGGGAAAGCACAATCGCGGCAGATGTTGCCGTCAAACCAAAAGCTTTCAATTGTTTTTTTGGATGAAATGATTTCGGGCAGAAGGCAAATTCAAGACGTAAACAGCTGATCTGCTGCTCGCTCTCTGCAGGCGCCACCGCCTCTGATGCAGCTGCGGCGGGAGCGGCGGCGGCTGTCAGTTCCGCTGCCAGCGTCTCAACCGCTTCATCCACAGCCTCCGCTGGCGTCGCTTCCACGGCCTCCATGGCGGGACAGAACTCGCGACCGCCTGCGAGCAGTCTGGACCCCGACACCCTGGCTGAGCTGGTCAAGCCTCACCGGCTGGCATTGAACGGACCGTCCTTGGACTCCGCGGCCGCCGACGCCGCCGTATCAGTGCTGGCCGACCGTCTGCCTGCCGACTACCCGGCTGGCGGGTACACCGCACAGCTGGGGCTGCACCGGCTGCTGGCTGATGCGTACTGCGATCTGTACTACCGACTGTGAGCTTGGGAGAGACAGTTAGACCTCTTGTGCCCCTAAAATCACCCTTCTAAAATGCCTCCTAGAAGAAATCGCCTTTCCTAAACGTCTCTGGAAATCTCCCCCAAAAATCGCCTCTGAAAATTTCCCCAAAAATCGCCTGTCTGGAAATCTTCCCCAAAATCGCCTTACTGAAACGTTTCCTATTTAAAAAAATAAATAAAAACGTTTCCTAGAAAATCGCCTCTCTGGAAACCTCCGCAGAAAATCGCCTGTCTAGAAATCTCCCCAGAAAATCGCCTGTCTAGAAATCTCCCCAGAAAATCGCCTGTCAGGAAATCTCCCCAGAAAATCGCCTGTCAGGAAATCTCCCCAGAAAATCGCCTGTCTAGAAATCTCCCCAGAAAATTGCCTGTCTAGAAATCTCCCCAGAAAATCGCCTGTCTAAAAATCTCCCCAGAAAATCGCCTGTCAGGAAATCTCCCCAGAGAATCGCCTGTCAGGAAATCTCCCCAGAGAATCGCCTGTCTGGAAATCTCCCTAGAAAATCGCCTGTCAGGAAATCTCCCCAGAAAATCGCCTGTCTAGAAATCTCCCCAGAGAATCGCCTGTCTGGAAATCTCCCCAGAGAATCGCCTGTCTGGAAATCTCCCCAGAGAATCGCCTGTCTGGAAATCTCCCCAGAAAATCGCCTGTCTAGAAATCTCCCTAGAAAATCGCCTTACCGAAACGTTTCCTAGTAAATCGCCTCTCTAATAATCTCCCCAGAAAATCGCCTCTCTGGCAATCTCCCAAAAAATCGCCTTACAGAAACGTTTCCTAGAAAATCGGAAATTTCCCCAGAAAATCGCCAACAACATTGTCAAAAAACACAGTCCTTACCCTAGCTGGACACTAACCACCACTGTATACAGGTAAAGTTGGTCTTTCGCATTTTGAAAATAGTTTTCTTGTTTTACTTGTTTGAGCTATTTAAAACAAATATTTCTCTCCATCTCGGAAAACTTTTGGTTGACATTGTTGGACATTTGCTTTTCCAGGTGTTGCCTTGGTTTTGTCATTCTGGTTGCTTGTATCGTTGATAAAAACAATAAATAAATAATAAACGCGATAAATCAATATTTAGCTTGAACTTTTTAATAAACTATACTACAAGTATGATACTTTTATGATTATTTCTATTTATTTAAAACAGAAACCTCTAATAGGATTGTCTTCAAATTCGCACAGAAAGAAATCTATTGATAAACTTTTTTACTTGATTTTTTAGCCTTCTTATAATACTATTAGTATAAATAATAGTAATGGATTACACCTGCCCCAATTGGGCCAGATATGCAACCGACAGCTCAGCCGCAGCTATTGGCACCCATTTTTAGCTACGAGTAGGTGAACTGAAGCAATGCAGAATTAAGTGTCTTGCTCAAGGACACGTATTGTTCCAGTGGGATCGGGAATCGAACCCCCGACCATCAATTCGTGAGTCCGCCGCTCTAACCACTAGGCTGCAACCATTGGCTAAAACTTTAATAAAACTCCCGATGAGTCGGTGTTGATCAATTACGAGAACTTTCTAAGAAAAATGAGTTCTTACTTTTTGCGCACGCTAACAAGAGATTTGCTTGATTGCGATATGAATGTTTTTGAACGCAGACTTGTTGCGCACTTCAATCGCTATCCTCGTCGTCTCGCTGCTTCTTTTGCGCCTTCCGTTTCATCTTCCTGTCCCGCTCTTGCATGTAGGCGTCTGTGGCTTTCTTCTCGAATGCCTGCAGCCGCTGCTGGTAGGTGAGTTGCAGCCGCATCACTGCAGTTGGACAGAGTCGGGTTAATCATTTATAGTGTTACTTGAGGTCTGTGGGACACAGGGCGCAACGTATTCGACGACTGCGTCTCACAACCAGCGCTGAGGCACTGCTCTCCGTTCCGCTGGCTCCTGAGCACACACAAGCGCGCCAATACTGTACAGAGACACGCACTCGCACACACGCTCACGCCCTGACTTTCTAATCGTCAAGCATGTTCACTCTCTGGGCCTTGGAGGCTGGTCATCAGGGTGTGAATTGCGAGAAGACAACCCTCAGGCCAATGTTTCTTGCACACAGAAGCCTCAGATTACGTAATGCGATCGCGCACGGAATCGAACCCCAGAGGAGGTCGGTGCCGCGAAGCGCGCGCGCACGTAGATTATACAGCAGCCAAAACCGAAGTAGTGAAACATTCTGGTTGCCAATGCAAACACGGCGGTGTCTCCATTATCTCTGCCAGATCCAGGGTAAAAGTGCACACTTCTGCATGATAGTATTAATAGATGTGCGCCCGCTCCACTCACCAAAGTCGTCAGACGAGACACCTTCTGTGTCGTCCTTGCGCCTACAGCGGACGATGGCTTTGTAGCAGAGCTGGGCAAAGCGGAACAGGTGCGGCAAGAATATTAGCGGCGGCGGTAGGCAAGGTCGGTAATAGTACTCCTTGATAAAGTCGTGCCGAATGTGGCACCAGTACTTGAAGGAGCTCGACTGCATCCGGTCGAAGGTGTTGCTGAAGTGTCGGAGTTCAAGCGATAAAGGTTTCTTTTATAAAGAAGGCCATCACTTAACTTTTTCTGGGCCAGATCTGTGAATCTATCTAATGAACAAAGAAATTACCGACTGTATACCTTGCTCGATTCTTCTGCTTGGGCAACGCCCAAGACCTGTGACTAATGCACATCTTTCTAGACCAAAAATCCAATTTCGTCTTGATACAAGTAGTCGCGAAAGGGATCAGACTGACTGACAAACCGAGAGTCCGTCTTCAGTAGGTCTTAATAAAACAAGCTCACAAAATAATATAATAATAGATTAAACCTGCCCTAATGGGCAGATGTGCAACCGACAGCTCAGCCGCAGCTATTGCGCGGCGCATCTGAAGACTGCGTACGGCTGTTCAGTCCAATGACTGGGGGTTCGCCACACACACCATTAATCCCAGCTAATGCAGACACCCATTTTACAGCTGGGTGAACTGGAGCCATGCAAGTGTTTTGCTCAAGGACACAACTTGTTCCGAGTGGGTCTAGAATCGAAGCCCCGACGTTTCAGTCGTGAGTCCGACCTCTAACCACTTGGCTACAACTTTTAAGTCGGGTAAGACTTACCCAAACATGGCAATCAGCAGATTCAGCAGCAGTACATTGGTGCCCAACATGTAGATGGCTAGCAGGATAACTGCCATTGCGTAGCGAACGGTGCTGGACTGAATCTCTAAAATGAGTTTTTTTAATTAAAAATGATTGAATCATAGAGTCGACCAGAGTAGTCAGAGAGTCTGCTACAGTTATAGTGTGACGAGAAAAATTCTGAAAAACCAGATCAACAGTGATATGCCTCACCCTCCACGAAGCCTTCCAGGTTGAGCTCTCCGTACATCTGCCAGTAGGGTGTAGCCAAAATATTTTTAGCCAGCACGTCTGGCAGCTTTTTGTTCTCGTCGCGAAGCGACATGGAGGCTACACCGAAGGACAGCAGGAAGATCACCAGGATAGCGATGAAGAATACGATGTCACCGAACTGCCCAGTGATTTAGTAGTGGCGGGTAAACTGACAGTTTAACGACATGGCAGTGACTTACATGGCTTATGACTATAATATTTCTTCGTGACAAGACATTGAAGAACTTCTTCGGGATATGGCATTGAGGTTCTTTGAGACATGACATTGAAGAAATTACTCAAGACATGAAGTTGAGAAAGTTCTTCGAGACATGACATTAAAGAAGTTCTTTGAGACATCATTGAGGAGGCTTTACTGAGACACGACTTGAAAGAACGTTCATAATCAAATAATATGAGGTTTCTACTCAGCTTCTTCATTCACATGCATGCTCTTATTTCACAGATTGAAGTCTAACAAAGACGAACGACCCACCATCTCGATTATCATGAGCACTTTCGGCCCAAGCGAATGGTGCACATAATAGAACTGCATGAAGCGCAGGAAGAACAGCGACAGCGTCAGCGCGTACACGCACTGGGCCCACTCGCACTGGGCCGGCGCCGCAATGCGGAAGCCTCCACAGGCGACGAACAGGCAACAGATTAGCAGGTCGAAGCGGTCGAAATGCGACATGCCGGCCAGTTTGGCTCGAATGGAACGAAAATGCGAGAACTGGCGGCCCTCCTCGATCATGAACTGGACTATCCAGGCAAACAGGAACCACTCGGTCCAGTGCAGAGCGGGCCCAGACTCCGACTGGCAACGCTTGCCCAGCTCCATCAGCACAATGTAGGAGAACACTCCAAGGAACAACAGCGTGGCCAGGCAGTTCAGGATACACTTCACCAGCGGAGCGGTGTAGAACAGCTTCAGGCAGGTCACGAACGACATGGACAGGAAGCCGCGTTTCTGTCGGTACAGCGCTTCCATTCGGAGCTGCTGACGGGTCTTCAAGTTGAGCTCCAGACTGTCGGCCACCTCGTCAATCATGACGGTGTCCAGCAGCTCGCGGGCGCTTGGCGCCTTGGGATCAACGGACTGGACCTCGTCGAGCAGACTGTGAACCATCGCGTGCTGCGCAACTGGTTCCGGCTGCTTCGACGTCGGTAGCTCGAGCGACGCCGCTGACTGGCTGAGTCTGGCGCGCTCCTGCCGACGCCACCTGTGCAGATGAACTAGATTGAACCGGCGGTGCGTCTTGAATATTAGCACCGGAGCCAGCACGGGCAGGAAGATGCTAACCAGGATGCGCCAGGTTGACGTGCTGGTCGCCATGCCGCCCATCCAGACCATGGTGAGCAGGTCCTGCACAGCGGAGTGGTGCATGAAGTCCAGGCACTGGTTGCCCTCGGCTATGGACAGGGCTGTCTGTCTGTTCCACATGGGCAGTTCACGGATTAGCAGCGCTTTGGTGATCTCCGGGTTGCTCTGGTAGCACCTGGATTTCCAAAATTTATTTGGTTAGATCAGGTTAGTTAGTGGCTGGAGGGTTAGTTCATTCCGCTGACTCCTGAAAACGCACACGGATGCGTACGCCTAACGCCCTGACGTCTTGAGGCTTGGCCTCGGAATCGAACCCATGCTACATAAGAAGCCCATATATTATGTAAGACAGACCTTGCCAGAACTCCGACCGCCAGCTCTTCAAAGTGGGCCGAGTCGGTCTCGAACACCGATTTGAGCTCCATCTCGTCGTTGTCGACCGCGTCTTGAGCCATTCTTCGCAGTAGCATGCTGCCGACCTATACAAAAAAAACAAATTCGGAAAACTTACGTCATTGAAGAGAATGCTAGAAATTCTTGAAACACGTTCTAATCAACTTATTAATTTTAATGCACCAGCGCAGTGCCGATGTGGTTCTTTCCGTGACGCCAGAATGCCTCCGCGAGCTCCATGTTGTGGCACAGCAGAGACCAGATAAACAAGTCCTGCACGTTGTATTTGCGCTGACCAGAGCCTCGGTAACGCAACGGGAACAACACTTTGGTGGGGTCCACTGACGGATTGTCTGCCAGGTTTTCTAAGATAGAAAGTTTTCAGTCGAAAAAAACAAATTAGTACTTATTTTTGGCTTTGAAGGCTACTCGTCAGTAAGCTACTTGTCAGTAAGCTACTCGTCAGTATTAAACTACATGTACAAGTCAGTAAGCTACTCGTCAGTAGGTAAGCTACTCGTCAGTAAGCTACTCGTCAGTAAGCTACTCGTCAGTAAGCTACTTGTCAGTAAGCTACTTGTCAGTAAGCTACTCGTCAGTAGTAAGCTACTCGTCAGTAAGCTACTCGTCAGTAGTAAGCTACTCGTCAGTAAGCTACTCGTCAGTAAGCTACTCGTCAGTAGTAAGCTACTCGTCAGTAAGCGAATCGTCATGCACAATGCTTATATTTCTGATCTCAACTAAGATTTGAGTAGCAAACTGACGGATCAGTAAATTCGCCCAGTTGGAGCAACAGAGTAGACCCAGCCTACTTACTAACTGTGTAGATGCCCTGGAGTTCGTCTCTTGTCAGCGAGCTCAGGCAGCGGTCAACCAGAGGCAGAATGTCCCTCTGCTTGACGCCCCAATGGGCCCAGGCGTCCTCCTCGTATCGGCAATTGTGATGCTGAGCTAACGACTGTCGGTCGTGGTGGTGACAGCAGCTGCAGAGGTCCAGCGACTCCTGCGGCGCGTTTGGACGTTTATTTTCCACTATAGAAAAGTGCCTTGAATGTGTGTTAACTGATGGCTTGTCAATGCTAGTGTGTCTGCGATATTGTGTCTATGGCCATGCTAGTGTGTCTGTGATATTGTGTCTATGGCCATGCTAGTGTGTCTATGGTCATGCTAGTGTGTCTATAGCAATGCTAGTGTGTATATGGCCAAGCTAGTGTGTCTATGATACTGTGTCTATGGCCATGCTGGTGTGTCTATAGCAATGCTAGTGTGTCTATGATACTGTGTCTATGGCCATGCTGGTGTGTCTATGATAGTGTGTCTATGGCCATGCTGGTGTGTCTATGATAGTGTGTCTATGGACATGCTGGTGTGTCTATGATAGTGTGTCTATGGCCATGCTGGTGTGTCTATGGCCATGCTAGTGTGTCTATGATACTGTGTCTATGGCCATGCTGGTGTGTCTATGATAGTGTGTCTATGGCCATGCTGGTGTGTCTATGATAGTGTGTCTATGGACATGCTGGTGTGTCTATGATAGTGTGTCTATGGCCATGCTGGTGTGTCTATGGCCATGCTAGTGTGTCTATAGCAATGCTAGTGTGTCTATGGCCATGCTGGTGTGTCTATGATAGTGTGTCTATGGCCATGCTAGAGTGTCTATGGCCATGCTAGTGTGTCTGTGTTACTGTATTTATGACCATGCTGTTTTGTATCTCTACTCGTACGATATTTTTGTCATTAGAAAGTCCGACATCAGCTTTACTGCTTTAAATGGCGGAAAAAATAGTTCGCAGTGTACTTTACTGCCTAAGCGTCCCAAAAGTATCGTTGTGGGAAAGTTTTGAGCCAAATTCCAAAACCATAAGCTGAAAAGGATTTTCACTTCATGTCATGCTGACTAACCTTGCACTGCAGCAGCCGGGCGAGCAGTCTCTCTCCTTGCTGACTGCCCTCAGTAGCGAACTGAAATGTTTGTAGCAATATGAATGGTTGTTATAAAATTATTTACCAAGTTATAGTAATGTATGGTTCTGAAAAATACACTGTAATATTTGGCTATCTAAATTCATACAAATGTCAATGCAGATTGATTGTAGTGCGTCTATAAAGATGGAGTGACATTGGGAGTGACAATGGAAGAGTGAAATCAGCGGACTGACAATGGAAGAGTGACATTGGACGATTGACTTTGATAGAGTGACTTGGGTGGAGTGACTGTGTACATGATTAAAGTTGAGTGATATTAACTGAGGGACTCGAGAAGTGTAACTGTGGCAAAATTACTCATGTGGACTGACTTTGATCGCGACTTGGGTGGAGTGACATTATCAGTGTGACTCAAATGAAGTGACATTTCGCAGACTGACTCTGGGTGGAGTAACGCTCGTCGGAGTGACTCTGAGCGGAGTGACCGAGCAGAGTAACTCTGGGTAGAGTGATTCTGGGTGGAGTGACCCTAGGTGGAGTGACCCCGGGTGGAGTGACTGGGTGGATTGACTCTGAGCGGAGTGACCCTTGGTGGAGTGAACCTTGGTGGAGTGACTCCGAGCGGAGTGACTCTGGGCGGAGTGACTCCGAGCGGAGTGACTCTGGGCGGAGTAACTTTGGGCGGAGTGACAGCTCACCTTCAGGTAGAGCCGCTCCAGCCGGTCCCTGGTGAGCACAGCGCTGGCGGAGACCCCGAAGGTCATAAACAGCTGCACAAAGCCAACCTGCTGGGCCATGAGAGCTCGTGCCATCATCCTGCTCAAGTTGAGCTCCTTCAGCCGCTGTTTGCTCAGACCGGACAGAATCCTGGCCTCGGCGATGTCGGCCCGATCCCAGGCCATCGCCAGCATCATCTGCGTGTTCAGGTCGGCTTTGAAGTCCCGGTGCCGGAACACCACGTCCAGGATCACCCTGCTGAGGTCGCAGTCAGCCGTGGGGTCGAACACGGCGAGCAGGTCGGCTGGCAGCGCCTCCTCCGACGGATACGCGAACCGGAACAGCGCCCGCTCCAGGGCTCGGCGCTCCTGCGGCCCGCTGGTGTTGACGTACTCGGCCGCCATCTCCTTGATCCGCTGCCGGACCCGAGCCTCGGTGGATTCCGCGTTCATCGCGGCGGCCGCGCTGGCAGCGGCGGCGCGGACTTCGCTGGCCCAAGCCAGCTTGTCGGCCGATCGACCGCTGCCGCGGACAGCGATGACCGGCGTGCCTTCGTCGGCGGCCTTCTCGGCCATCAGCAGGGTGTACTTGCCGCCTTCCACGCAGATCTGCAGCACCGGTGGGATGCTGCAGATTCGCCGGCGCGTTGCCGCGTTCACCTCGCGCATCTTGGTGACGACAAACTTCTCCAACTCGGTGCGAAGGCGAATCTCCCGGCCGCCGAGGCCAGTGGACCCGTCGTCGACCAGGATGAAGTGCGTGTGGTTCTTGTCGAGGTGGTACACCGTGGCCTGGCGTCGGCTTTTCCTCTGCTCGGCGCTGCCAGACTCGTCCGCTGGGTCGTCGGCCACTTCGTCATCGTCGCCTTTGGCGTAGTCGTAGCGTCGAATTCGCTCGCCAGGGATTGGGCGGCCGCCCTGGGAGAGCGGGAGCGGAGTGACTTCGGTGGAGTGACTTTGGTGGAGTGACTTTGGTGGAGTCTCTTTGCTGGAATGACTTCGGTGGAGTGACTTTGGTGGAGTGACTTCGGTGGTGGAGTGACTCAGGTGGAGTGACTTCGGTGGAGTGACTCAGGTGGAGTGACTTCGGTGGAGTGACTCGGGTGGAGTGACTCAGGTGGAGTGACTTTGGTGGAGTGACTTTGGTGGCGGAGTGACTCAGGTGGAATGACTCGGGTGGAGTGACTTTGGTGGAGTGACTTTGGTGGAGTGACTTTGGTGGAGTGACTTTGGTGGTGGAATGACTCGGGTGGAGTGACTTCGGTGGAGTGACTTTAATGGTGGAGTGACTCAGGTGAAGTGACTCGGTTGGAGTGACTCAGGTGGTGAAGTGACTCGGTTGGAGTGACTCAGGTTGTGAAGTGACTCGTGTGGAGCGACTTTGGTGGAGTGACTGCTGGAGGGATTTTAATTAAGTGAGTCTGGTGGAGCGACTCAGGTTGTGGAGTGGCAGATTCAGGCTAATAAGCCAATCCAACCTTCGAATAGTTCTCATCATCCTCCAGCATGTGACTGTTGTGAATGTTGCCCCAGGAATTCAGTCCTATCAGGCTGATGTTGCTGATGTCGCTGCCAACGAAGCTGGCCTTCTCCATCACCATGCCGATCTGGGCCGCCGCCCCGATGTTGCAGCCGTGAGTGAAAATCCAAACCTCTGCAGGATGGAATAATGTAGCGGCCTTGGTTAGTTAGTTATTTAGTTAGTTAGTTAGTTAGTTAGTTAGTTAGTTAGTTAGTTAGTTAGTTAGTTAGTTAGTTAGTTAGTTAGTTAGTTAGTTAGTTAGTTAGTTAGTTAGTTAGTTAGTTAGTTAGTTAGTTAGTTAGTTAGTTAGTTAGTTAGTTAGTTAGTTAGTTAGTTAGTTAGTTAGTTAGTTAGTTAGTTAGTTAGTTAGTTAGTTAGTTAGTTAGTTAGTTAGTTAGTTAGTTAGTTAGTTAGTTAGTTAGTTAGTTGGTTAGTTAGCTAGTTAGTTAGTTAGTTAGTTAGTTAGTTTGTTTGTTTGTTTGTTTGTTTGTTAGTTAGTCAGTTAGTTAGTTAGTTAGTTAGTCAGTTAGTTAGTTAGTTAGTTAGTTAGTTAGTTAGTCAGTCAGTCAGTCAGTCAGTCAGTCAGTCAGTCAGTCAGTCAGTCAGTCAGTCAGTCAGTCAGTCAGTCAGTCAGTCAGTCAGTCAGTCAGTCAGTCAGTCAGTCAGTCAGTCAGTCAGTCAGTCAGTCAGTCAGTCAGTCAGTCAGTCAGTCAGTCAGTCAGTCAGTCAGTCAGTCAGTTAGTTAGTCAGTAGCAGTTCTCACTCTGCTGCCCGGATGTGACGCTCAGCACCGCCTGCTTCAATTTGGCCGCGAAGTCCCTCGAGAAGCCCATGAAGTTGCCGGCTCCGCCGTTCAAACTGAGCACATAGTCCGGGTAGGGCAGGCCCCACTTGTCCTTGTCGGTGAGTAGCGCCCACAGTGCGTCCATGCTGGCTCCCGTGGCTTGGATTCTGATGAACTGAAATTTTAGTAAATGATTGGCTGCCTGATTGATTGATTGATTGATTGATTGATTGATTGATTGATTGGTTGGTTGACTGATCGATCAAATGATTGATTGATTGATTGACTGTTAGTTGCCCAGCAACTATCTCTCACCTTTGGGCAGTTATCCAGGCTCACTCTGCCGAAGTCTCTGAATTTAATTTTCCCGTGCGCATTGGTGGGCGCCCTGGCGCAGCAGGTCTCGCAGTCCCAGGCGGCGGCCGGGTCGCCGGCGGGGTCCAGGGCGACTCCTCGGTCCTCGTGCCAGCGCCGATCTCGGTTGCACTCGCAACGGCGGTCTTCGCTGAGAGTGAGAGAATCAGGGATGAATCAAACTCTTGACTAGAGCTCTGGGGAGACGATATGGAGGGAAATACAAGAGGTAGACGGGGATCAGGCACGAGAAGAAGAGGAAGGGAGACACGGGGGGACGCAGGGAGGCGCAAGGCTTAAGATTGAAACACAAGTTAAGTGAAGGCGACACAGCGGTAGGGAGAGAAAGACACACAAGAAGGGGAGGTAAGGAGACACAAGAAGGGGAGGTAAGGAGACACAAGAAGGGGAGGTAAGGAGACACAAGAAGGGGAGGTAAGGAGACACAAGAAGGGGAGGTAAGGAGACACAAGAAGGGGAGGTAAGGAGACACAAGAAGGGGAGGTAAGGAGACACAAGAAGGGGAGGTAAGGAGACACAAGAAGGGGAGGGAGGCGCAAGAAGGGAAGAGAGGGAGACAAGTAGAGGAGGTAGGGTGACACAAGGAGGAGAGAGACACACAAGAAGGGGAGGGACACAAAAAGATGAGAGACACAAGAAGGAGAGGCAGGCAGACACAAGAAGGGAAGGCAGGCAGACACAAGAAGGGAAGGGAGACACAAGAAGGGAAGGCAGACACAAGAAGGGAAGGGAGACACAAGAAGGGAAGGCAGACACAAGAAGGGAAGGGAGACACAAGAAAGGAAGGCAGACACAAGAAAGGAAGGCAGACACAAGAAGGGAAGGCAGACACAAGAAGGGAAGAGGCAGACACAAGAAGGGAAGGCAGACACAAGAAGGGAAGGCAGACACAAGAAGGGAAGGCAGACACAAGAAGGGAAGGCAGACACAAGAAGGGAAGGCAGACACAAGAAGGGGAAGGAGACACAAGAAGGGAAGGCAGACACAAGAAGGGGAAGGAGACACAAGCAGGGAAGGGAGACACAAGAAGGGAAGGCAGACACAAGAAGGGAAGGCAGACACAAGAAGGGAAGGCAGACACAAGAAGGGTGTTAGTGAGCAGGAAAACGGACGGCCAGCTGCTGGAAGGCTCACCTGTACTGATTCCGAACGTATTTGTTGCACTCCAATCGCTGGAAGTGCTCTCTCACAAATCTGTCCAGACTATCAGTGCTCATGGCATATGAGTATCCACCTTCATGACATGGAGTTCTCGCTTAATCTGCTGGAGATCTAGACACTGTTTTGGAGTTAGAGAGCAGCGCTAACTGTCGTGAATTTGTACTCAAGGCTTTTCTATTCACACCCAGCTCGTACACTGTACACTGGCCTCGCTTGGCTACGCTGCTCAGAGCAACCTACCCCCAATCTCCTCTCCTCTGATTCTTCTTCTCTTGCCGTCAGTGTACTTTCTATTCTTAAGCAATCCCCGTCCCTTGAAAGCATCGCGCCCCTCAGCCAAATCAAGGCTCTGAGAGCTGTTCTGAGCTGTGCCAATCACTTCGAAGCACAGCACAGGCAGCTAGAAGAAATACAAACTATGATACAAATTGCATATTTTCTGCAAAATTTATTTATTTTCGACTACTATTAGTAGACTGTTGGGCAGAATAAGTTCAATGACGGAACTGTTTAAAAAGCTATTGGCAGAGACTAATTAGTGGAAAATATTTACAATTATATTAATGCTTTGAAGCTCTCATTTATCTCATCAGTTCTCTCTTTTACAGGAAATACCGCGTGTGTAGTTTGCGTTTGATCTGAGATTGTCTGTCCTTCTGCGTTCACATTAGAGTTCACTTTTCACACCTTCGCTAATTCGTTCTCACCCTTCTTCTCACTCTCACCCTTCAGCTCACTCTCACCCTCCAGCTCACTCTCACCCTCCAGCTCACTCTCACCCTCCAGCTCACTCTCAATCTCAATCTCACTCTCGCTCTCATCCTCACTCCCATCTCACCCTCATTCTCACTCTCACTCTCACTTTCCATCTCATTTTCACTCTCATTCGTCATCTCAACCTCGTTTTTACCTCAAGAGCAGATAGGATGAGAGAAGAGATGAGAGTGAAGAGAAGAGACACCGACCTTGAGCGGGCCGGATTGCTATTGTGAAGTTTCAAAGGAACCGAGGGTCGGGCAGAGAGGCACCACCGACTATTGCACTAAATCTTTCCAGCCTTTCTCAGCAGGCATATTTTCAATCCAAACCGCTCATGCACGCACTCTGGCACTCAAATCTCCTCTTTCTACCATGTTGCATTATTCCTTTGTCCCACGTCTCTCGCCATTCCCTTGAAAAAATCCTCCCCCCATAAATTTTGCTTCCCTTATCCCATAACAATTTCCCCTCTGCCGCTCCGGCCCATTATCCCGATCCCCTCCTGGGGGCCTCATCCTCGTTTAGCTCTGCTCAACTGGTGGTTTCCATGGAAACTAGAGTTGGTGCGTCATCTTCATCAACCCAGCCAGCTTCCCCCTCATTTCAGCCTCTCTCTCCCCTCTTTCTCTCTCCCCAAGGTGAGTTGCCATGGAAACACTAGCTTCATCCCTATCCCGACTCAGTCTTTTGTCTCTGCTGCCTCTGCACTGCCGACTCGCGCACACCCTGAGCAGGCAGCCAATTGAACTCAAATTGCCTTTTGCCTCTGCTTTAAAAAGCTCTGCTGTACAACGATCGGTCTTTGGGAACACAGCAACCCCTGCTCTTCTTCTGGCAGCAGAGCCTTCCACGGTCATTTTGAGTCGGGAGACCAGCTCTATATGTACAATTTTAAACAGAACTTTGGCTCGCGAAGCAAGGATGACAGGTGAGAAAGACGGAGATAATTACTGACTTTTTGAATTTTTAATCAGTTAAGTGCTTCTACTTTCAACTACAAGTAAGATGCGTTACGGACCTTGAACTGATGAGGGTTCTGCTAAGCTTTTGCAGGAATTGGCTCAGAGCATTGGAAACACAAACAACAATCTGCAGACTATTCGGCACATATTACTGCATCTAATCCTATCTGATTTGAGGCCACCATTCATTTGGGGCTTTCGTGTGATTCACATCCGTTCACAGGGCCAACACCCTAATGCACAGAGATTGTACATGCTTGATGATTGGAAAGTCACAGGGCCGCTTGTACACCCTGTGTGAGCGTGTGCATGGGTGCGTGCCTCCGTACAGTATTGGCCACACTCACCCTCAATTACCCCAGCTAATGCTGGCACCCATTTTACAGCTGGGTGAACTGAAGCAATGCAGAGTTAAGTGTCTTGCTCAAGGACACAAGTTGTTCCGAGTGGGTCGAGACTCGAACCCCCGACCTTTTAGTCGTGAGTCCGACGCTCTAACCACTAGGCTGCAACCCCTTAATTAGGCTAAAACTTTTTAATTAGGCTACAACCCCTTAATTAGGCTACAACCCCTTAATTCGGATACAACCCATTAATTAGGCCACAACCCCTTAATTAGACTACAACCCATTAATTAGACTACAACCCCTTAGTTAGGCTACAATCCCTTAGTTAGGCTACAATCCCTTAATTACGCTACAGCCTCTTAACTAACCTACAACCCCTTAATTAGGCTACAACCACTAATTAGGCTACAACCCCTCAGGCAACAACCCCTCAGGCTACACCCTTCAGGCTACACCCCTCAGGCTACAACCCCTCAGGCAACAACCCCTCAGGCAACAACCCCTCAGGCAACAACCCCTCAGGCAACAACCCCTCAGGCTACAACCCTCAGGCTACAACCCCTCAGGCTACAACCCCTCAGGCTACATCCCTCAGGCTACACCCCTCAGGCTACAACCCCTCAGGCAAGAACCCCTCAGGCTACACCCCTCAGGCTACAACCCCTCAGGCTACAACCCCTCAGGCTACATCCCTCAGGCTACACCCCTCAGGCTACAACCCCTCAGGCAAGAACCCCTCAGGCTACACCCCTCAGGCTACAACCCCTCAGGCTACAACACCTCAGGCTACAACCCCTCAGAGTGTTGCACCAGGCTACCCACAGCCCCTGCAATTATTTATTAGAGCTGCTAATCGAACCGGTCTGATTTCCCCAGCTGGGATCTGCCAGCTCTGAGCACTAACCGAACTTCCCACGAGAAGCCGAGGCAGCAGCAGCAGCAGCAGCTGGTGCCAATTCGTGCCGAATCTCTCGACGATCACCGATCGATGTCGAGTCCAAGCGATAACGACGAGAGAATCCGCAGCCTGGAGACTCGCCTGCGAGTTGCTGAGAAGTCCAATCGAGCTCTGCTTGAGGAGGTGGTCCGGCTGCAGTCGGAGCTCAAGGTGGTCTCCCGCAAGGGCGAGGACGCGCTGCGGGATGAGCGCCGGGCCAGACAGATGCTGGAGGGGGCTGTGAAGAGCAGCGGAGATCTGGTGAATCAGCTGGCACAGCGGCTGCGGACTCAGGTGAGTGAGCAGCTTGATTTTTGGTCTGGCTCAGTGCCTGTCTCAGTGTCTGTCTCAGTGACTGTCTCAGTGCCTGTCTCAGTGACTGTCTCAGTGCCTGTCTCAGTGCCTTTCTCTGTCTCAGTGTCTGTCTCAGTGCCTTTCTCTGTCTCAGTGCCTGTCTCAGTGACTGTCTCAGTGCCTGTCTCAGTGTCTGTCTTAGTGTCTGTCTCAGTGTCTGTCTCAGTGTCTGTCTTAGTGTCTGTCTCAGTGTCTGTCTCAGTGCCTGTCTCAGTGTCTGTCTCAGTGTCTGTCTCAGTGCCTGTCTCAGTGTCTGTCTCAGTGTCTGTCTCAGTGTCTGTCTCAGTGTCTGTCTCAGTGCCTGTCTCAGTGCCTGTCTCAGTGTCTGTCTTAGTGTCTGTCTCAGTGTCTGTCTCAGTGCCTGTCTCAGTGTCTGTCTCAGTGCCTGTCTCAGTGACTGTCTCAGTGTCTGTCTCAGTGCCTTTCTCTGTCTCAGTGCCTGTCTCAGTGACTGTCTCAGTGCCTGTCTCAGTGCCTTTCTCTGTCTCAGTGCCTGTCTCAGTGTCTGTCTCAGTGTCTGTCTCAGTGCCTGTCTCAGTGTCTGTCTTAGTGTCTGTCTCAGTGTCTGTCTTAGTGTCTGTCTCAGTGTCTGTCTTAGTGTCTGTCTCAGTGCCTGTCTCAGTGTCTGTCTCAGTGTCTGTCTCAGTGCCTGTCTCAGTGTCTGTCTCAGTGCCTGTCTCAGTGCCTGTCTCAGTGCCTGTCTCAATGCCTGTCTCAGTGTCTGTCTCAGTGTCTGTCTCAGTTCAGTCACTTAAAGTGCGCCAGGTGCACACAGCCCCTGTCTCAAATGAGAAACTATTTGTGCAAGTGCCCCAGTACCTGCTCAACGCTCCCCCAACGCCGAACCTGCAGGAGGACCGCCTGGCCGAAGAGCGGTCGCGGCTGGACAACCTGGCCGAGGCCGGGTCCCGCAAGGAGGCTCAGCAGGCTCGCGTGACCGCCATGGAGCGCGAGCTGGAGGCGCTCGAGCAGGCCAGGACGCGCGCCGAGCGCCAGACGGCGCGCCTGCTCGAGGAGATGCGCAACCTGCGGGCTCGAGTTGAGGACCACCAGCGGACCGGCCAGCAGCAGCAGCAGCCTCGGGCGCGGCACTCTTCAGCCCAGGAGAAGCTTCAGGATCTCGACGAACAACTGCCCAACGATGGCGGCGATTTGAGGCGCGAGATTGTCGACTTGAGGTCGCGAGTTCGAGCCGAAGCCGAAGAACGGCGGCGACTGGAGCAGCGACTGGACGAGCGGCTGACTGAGGCGCTGAAGACGGCCGGGACTGAGCAGCAACCGGGGCTGGGGGCCACCGACCGGCTCGCGCTGCAGGTGAGCTGGAGTGACATTGAAGGCTAGAGTGACATTGGGAGGCTGGAGTGACATTGGGAGGCTGGAGTGACATTGAGAGGCTGGAGTGACATTGATAGGCTGGAGTGACATTGAAGGCTAGAGTGACATTGGGAGGCTAGAGTGACATTGGGAGGCTGGAGTGACATTGAGAGGCTGGAGTGACATTGAGAGGCTGGAGTGACATCGGTAGGCTGGCGTAAATTTTAAGTGCTAGAGTGACAGTGGGGTGCTTGAGTGAAGTGGAGAAAGTGTGAAAAATCCGGCAGAGTGAAAATGGCCAGCAGAGTGCCAATATTCATCAGAGTGACGATAGCCAGCAGAGTGACAATGGCAGCAAAGTGACAATAGCCAGCAGAGTGACAATATCTAGCAGAGTGACAATATCCATCAGAGTGACAATATCCATCAGAGTGACAATATCCAGCAGAGTGACAATATCTAGCAGAGTGACAATATCCATCAGAGTGACAATATCCATCAGAGTGACAATATCCATCAGAGTGACAATATCCAGCAGAGTGACAATATCCAGCAGAGTGACAATATCTAGCAGAGTGACAATACATTTGACTTAATCCAGACTCCTTCCCGCTCCATCGCACCACGCAGGCCCGCATTCAGGAGGCGGCGGAGGGCCTGAACCAGCGCATCCTGGAGAAGGAGGTCCGCCTGCGGGAGGACGCGGCCCGCAGCCAGGCGGAGGCTGAGCGCCTCATCTTGCGCGAGCAGGAGGCCCGCCTGACCCAGGAGCGAGAGCAGCGGCACCAGCAGGAGCAGCGCTGGGAGGCGTTGCGCAAAGCTCAGGAGGAGGAGCTGGCCGGAGCCCGCCGGGCCCAGCGGGCGGAGCTGGCGGAGGCGGCCGAGGCGACTCGCGCGCTGCAGGAGGCTGTGCAGGCGATGGAGCGTCGAATCCAGGTACGGATGCTGGGCCTGACTGAGCCGCGATGCTTGAAAACTGGCTCCATCTCCCATCTCCCCTTCCATCTCCCCTCTCCCATCTCCCCTCTCCCATCTCCCATCTCCCATCTCCACCTCTCCCATCTCCCCCTCTCTCATCTCCCCTCTCCTATATCCCCTCTCCCATCTCCCCTCTCCCATCTCCCCTCTTCTATCTCCCCTTCTCTCATCTCCCCCTCTCCCATCTCCCCCTCTCCCATCTCCCATCTCCCCCTCTCTCATCTCCCATCTCCCCCTCTCTCATCTCCCATCTCCCCCTCTCTCATCTCCCCTCTCCCATCTCCCCTCTCCCATCTCCCCTCTCCCATCTTCCATCTCCTATCTCCCCCTCTCTCATCTCCCATCTCCCATCTCCCATCTTCCATCTCCCATCTCCCATCTCCCATCTCCCATCTCCCATCTCCCCTCTCCCATCTCCCCCTCTCCCATCTCCCATCCCCCATCTCCCCTCTCCCATCTCCCCCTCTCCCATCTCCCCTCTCCCATCTCCCCTCTCCCATCTCCCATCTCCCATCTCCCATCTCCCCCTCTCTCATCTCCCCTCTCCCATCTCCCCTCTCCCATCTTCCCCTCTCCCATCTCTTCTGCCCCATCTTCCGCTCCTTAACCTGACTCCCCATTCTTGGCCTACCTCCTACGTTTCTCCCTTTCTCGTTTCCACGAATTCCCCTCACATGGTGACATCATCCTGCCTCTTTCCAGGAGCTCACAGATCGAGACTCCAAAGGCGGCAAGAGCAGCGAAGATGAGTCGCGCCTGCGGCAGCAGCTGACTGCCAGAGTCCAGGAGCTGGAGGCCCGACTGTCCAGCAGCTCGAGTGCTCTGTCTGCTGAGGTGGCCGAACTTGCCAGACGGGTTCGTTCGGCCAATTCTGCTGGAGCGGTGAGTGGCAGCTTGGATCTTGAATCGTGTCACCTGTTAGACAGGATTGCGTCATCTGTTAGACAGGATTGTGTCACCTGTTAGACAGGATTGTGTCACCTGCTAGACAGGATTGTGTCACCTGCTAGACAGGATTGTGTCACCTGTTAGACAGAATTGTGTCACCTGTTAGACAGGATTGTGTCACCTGTTAGACAGGATTGTGTCACCTGTTAGACAGGATTGTGTCACCTGTTAGACAGGATTTTGTCACCTGTTAGACAGGATTGTGTCACCTGCTAGACAGGATTTTGTCACCTGTTAGACAGGATTGTGTCACCTGCTAGACAGGATTGTGTCACCTGTTAGACAGGATTGTGTCACCTGTTAGACAGGATTGTGTCACCTGTTAGACAGGATTGTGTCACCTGTTAGACAGGATTGTGTCACCTGTTAGACAGGATTGTGTCACCTGTTAGACAGGACTGTCACCTATTTATCAACTGAAGCTGTCAATCAATCGCTAATCCCCGCTCGCAAATGGCCAGAGCAAGAACCAATGGGAATCGCTGTTGGAGGACTACCGCAGGGAGACGGGCAGGCGGATCGCGGGCACGGAGGAGCAGCTGCAGGCGGTCAAGTCACGCCTGGATCGGATGGACGAGAGGCTGGGCGGTCGGATGGGGGAGGTGAGTTGGCTGAGTCGGAGTGAATGAATAGAGTTAACGGTAGGGCTGGGTGTTAGAGAGTTGTTTAGTGACTGTCACGGGGTGATTGGTGAACCGTGAGACTCATAGAATACAGTGACTGAGTAGCTGAGCGGCTGAGTAGCGTAGTAACTAAGTAGCTGAGTAGCTGAGCAGCTGAGAAACTGAGTAGCTGAGTAGCTGAGCAGCTGAGTAACTGAGTAGCTGAGTGACTGAGCGGCTGAGTGACTGAGCGGCTGAGTGACTGAGCGGCTGAGTGACTGAGCGGCTGAGGGACTGAGCTGCTGAATGGCTGAATAACTCTGACTGGCTGAGAGTTGCATTATAGAATCGATTACAAATGACATTCGATAGGTAATTTTTTAATTCCGTCACGGTGAAAACATTTTATTACCATAGTTACTAGCATGAGCTTTTCTTCTCATTTAACTGGAATCTGAAAACGAATGTATTCGCTTTTTTGCATTTCAAGCTCAAACAGAAACAAGAGGTAAAAATTCATGCAAAATATTTATTTTCCCACTTTTATACTCGAACTGTATCCCTCGCTTTCATATTAATACTCGTAATATTTATTAGCACTGTTAGTGTTAGTTAAAATTCGAGTTTAATAGTTTGTTAACTTAGTTAGCAATCATTTTTGAGCAATAAACTCACCTTTAAAACGTTTATTATTATTGCGTGCTGCAGTGATGAGTTCGCTTATTTTTCAAGCAAGTTTAGTTTTTTAAGTTTTTTTTGCCTTTTAGCTTCATTCCGCTAAAACGGTATTTGAATCGTGAATATATATAAATTTCAGAGCAACGATTCGTTGATGAAGGAGATTCAAGAGAGGTTGGAAGCCATTTCGCAACGATTGGGCCAGACTGAGGGTCACGTGACAGATTTAAAGTCTAAAAACGCCGCGGTCAACGACGGGGTGAGTCTTTCCATCAATAATTTTTTTATCATTCAGTTCAGATACTAAATAAAGTTGGTCTCAGCGAATCAAAATGGAGGAGGGTCGGGTTAGACTTTCTACCCCAGTTGGCGCGGCGGGTAGGGAGGGAGAGAGAGAAAGGTAGAGGGGTTGCATGGTGGTGACAGCCAATAAAAACGGCGGGGCAGGGTCAGACTTTTTAACCCGAGAGGCGCGAAGGAAAGGAAGTGGAGGCAGAGGTTGGGAAAGCATGGTTGCAGCCAATTAAAATGGGGGAGGGTTTAGAGCAGACCTTTTAACCTTAAAGGCGCAGGGGCATAGGAAGTGAGAAAAGGGATAACTGCCGCCGATCTAAAACAGGGCAGGGTTTAAAGCAGACTTTCTACCCCGAGAGGCACGGGTTATCATGCGCCCACTCTCCCTTTCTCTCCCTCCCTCCCTGCCTATGGTGACAGCCAATAAAACACGGGGCAGGGTTTAGGGCAGACTGTCTACCCCGCGAGGCACGGGGGATAGGGAGGGAGGGAGAGAAAGGAAGAGGAAGTACATGGTGGTGATAGCCAATCAAAACGGGGCAGGGTTTAGGGCAGGCTTTCTACCCCAGAACTAGCGCAAAGGATGTAGAAAGTTAAAGAAAGGCAGAGAAAGGGAACGCAAGCAACTAATCGTAAACGGACGGTTGATCATATCTAAAAACAAATCGAACACAACAAATGCTATGGGCTGTTTTCACCGAACTGTATTGCAGGTCCACCGAAACTCGGATCAGATAACAGCCTTGATGGAGGATCTCAGCCTCCGTGTTGGCTCAGAGATAGCTGGCCGAGTGCAGGACACAGATTCGATTCGGGTCGAACTGGAGAGGCTTAAAGCTTCATCATCAGTCGGAGGAGGCGACTCGAGCGGTCTCAAACGCGAACTGGAGGAGTGCCAGGCGTTGGTCAGAAAGTTAGCCGAAGTTGTGCAAACTGTGAAAACTGTGCTTGGCATGAAGATTCAATCGGAGCAGAAGCTGAGAATGGCCGAGCTCAAGGGCATGCAGGAGGAGATGAAGCAGCATAGCGGGAAGCTGGACCAGCTGGCTAGCAAAGTTAATGGCAAGAAGTGATTGGCTTTGAGTGACTTGAATTGTGCCAACTGCCTTCGGTATTTAGTGGCTCTGTTCTCTACCTGTTTCCCTGTTTTTCCACTGTTCTTCCCTGTTCTTCCCCTGTTCTTCCCCTGTTATTCCCCTGTTCTTCCCCTGTTCTTCCCCTGTGCTTCCCCTGTTCTTCTTTTCTTCCCCTGTTCTTCCCTGTTCTTCCCCTGTTCTTCCCTTGTTCTTCCCCCGTTCTCCTGTTCTTCCCCTGTTCTTCCCTTGTTCTTCCCCCGTTCTCCTGTTCTTCTCCTGTTCTTCCCCTGTTCTTCCCCTGTTCTTCGCCTGTTCTTCCCTTGTTATTCCCCCGTTCTCCTGTTCTTCCCCTGTTCTTCCCCTGTTCTTCCCCCGTTCTTCTCCTGTTCTTCCCCTGTTCTTCCCTTGTTCTTCCCCCGTTCTCCTGTTCTTCTCCTGTTCTTCCCCTGTTCTTCCCCTGTTCTTCCCCTGTTCTTCGCCTGTTCTTCCCTTGTTATTCCCCCGTTCTCCTGTTCTTCCCCTGTTCTTCCCTTGTTATTCCCCCGTTCTCCTGTTCTTCCCCTGTTCTTCCCCTGTTCTTCCCCTGTTCTTCCCATGTTCTTTCCTTGTTCTTCGCCTGTTATTCAGCCGCTCACCCTCCACTCTCCTCTGTCCCCATTCAGTTCTCCATTAAGTGCTGTTCTTAACTACAATATCTTTGTTTTATGCTGCAATGTAAACTTCTGTAGCTTATCTATCTGTTTGTTTCCATCCCAAGCACACAGAGGAATACATATTTATAAGTGTGTCTCTCTATCAAAATCAATGTTAAATACGAAACAGAATATTTTAACTAGCCTGTAAAATTTCGTATTATGTATTTATCTAAGCTATTTACCTGTTGTGACATTGTTACCGGACCCTGCTTTAGTACGAGGGCTGCTTAATAAGTTCGCGGAAAAACATACTTATAGTTATCGCACAGTCGTGAAATTTTACACACACTTAGCCCAACCTAATGGCACTTCTCAACATAGTCCCCAGCCAGATCAACGCATTTCTTCATCCGATGAAACCACGCCGCAAAGCAGTCCCTCAATTCCGCCTTTGTGACGGCTTCCAGCTCCGCATTCAACGCCTGTTCCAGCTCCTCACGAGTGTCGAAGCGCTTCCCCTTCAGATTTTTTTTGATCTTCGGAAAGAGAAAGAAGTCTGCAGGCGCGAGGTCGGGCGAGTAGGCCGGATGCGGCAGCAGAGTCAGCTCAGTTGATGCCAAGAACTGCTGCGTGACACTGGCTCTGTGAGCGGGCGCGTTGTCGTGGTGCAGGAAAATGCCGCGATCTCTGGTCTTTGGCCGTTCTCGACGCAGGAATTCCAGCACCTGCGGCAGGCAGACACTGGAGTACCAGCTGCCAGTCACTGTGGCTCCCTCCTCGAGCAGAACGGGCGGCAGAATTCCGCACCGACGGAAAAACACCGCAGCCATCACTTTGCCGACGCTTCGCTCGCGACGAAATTTCAAGGGCGAATCCTCCTCAAAGGCGACCCACTGCTTGCTCTGTACTTTTGTCTCGGGATCATAAAAGTACACCCACGTTTCATCACCTGTGAGGATGCCGTCCACCAAATTTGAGGCGCCTGCGTCGAACTTGTCGAGCATGAAATTCGCAAAATCCACGCGGGCCTGCATCTGAGCCGGCTTCAGTTGATGAGGGACCCAGCGAGCTGACACCTTCCTCATGCCGAGGTGATCGTGCAAGATAGTAATGACGCTTGAATCCGATCCCGACATGTTTTTCGATTTCCCGAATCGTCACTCGGCGGTCTGCATCGAGCAGCTTTCGGACACTGGCCACAGTCGTGTCCGAGATGGACGAATTTGGACGGCCTTCACGTTCATCATCGTCCAGCTCCAGACAGCCGGAGCGGAATCGACCGAACCACTTGTACACCATCGTCTGGGATGGGGCTTCACTCTCAAGGGCCTTTTGAAGCGTCTGCAAGCATTCGGAGGCAGACAGACCAAGCCGGAATTGGACCAGAATTGCGACTCGCCTGTCGCGCTCAGTCAGGCGCAGCACTGGAGCGGGGGTTTCATCACTTCTTCGGCCACTGCGTCGCAACATTTTGGCCAAACTGGCTGAAAATTTGTGTGAAAGGTGCCAATATCTGAAGGAAAAAGTTCATAAAATTTCGTTTGATTCGCTTGAAGATAAGTTTGGTTTTCCGCGAACTTATTAAGCTTATTAAGCTTATTAAACTTATTAAGGTATTTACACCCCGCTCTGCATCAAGTACGTGGGCGAAAGGCTAGGCTTGGTCTCGGACTTTGAACTTTTTGTTTAAATTTGCAGCGCGCCTCAGAGAAATTTTTTTCGATTTTTTTTGATAAAATACACTCGAACATTAACAAAATTATATAAATAATTTTTCAAACTGATCAAACTGCTCACACAGGGTGTACAGGGGCCCTGACTTTCTAATCGTCAGGCATGTACAGACTCTGTGCCTTTGGGGGTTGGCCCTCACGGCTGCGAATCGCACGACAACCGGATGCCTTGTGCAACTAACCGCGGCAAAATCAGCTTAACTTTCAGCTGCCTCAGAGCTTTCAATCTCTCAAATACTTCAACATCACATTCGCTCAGCGATGCACATTGCCTGATTGAACAACGATAAGAAGCGGACAGACCTCTAGCAAAAGATGGAAAATCGGATAAGATCTTCTGCACAACAGAATTTAAAGCAAGTCAACCCTTACCGATCGGGTTGCATAGTTGCCCAAGGTTGAAAAAGTTTAGAAATACTACACAGGTATCCAGTAAAACATGAATGTTGAACATAGTTTTCGCAAGCTCACCAGCTTCATCGAAGTGCTGCTGATTCTACTTACTTGCGGTAAAAACTTGAATTAAATAAAGCTTTTACCTGTCTGTCTGTCTGTCTGTCTGTCTGTCTGTCTGTCTGTCGGTCTGTCTGTCTGTCGGTCTGTCTGTCTGTCTGTCTGTCTGTCTGTCTGTCTGTCTGTCTGTCGGTCTTAGTGTCTGTCTGTCTGTCTGTCTATCTGTCTGTCTGTCTGTCTGTCTGTCTGTCGGTCTTAGTGTCTGTCTGTCTGTCTGTCTGTCTGTCAGTCTTAGTGTCTGTCTGTCGGTCTTAGTGTCTGTCTGTCTGTCTGTCTGTCTGTCAGTCTTAGTGTCTGTCTGTCTGTCTGTCTGTCTGTCGGTCTGTCTGTCTGTCTGTCTGTCTGTCTGTCTGTCTGTCTGTCTGTCTGTCTGTCTGTCGGTCTTAGTGTCTGTCTGTCTGTCTGTCTATCTGTCTGTCTGTCTGTCTGTCTGTCTGTCGGTCTTAGTGTCTGTCTGTCTGTCTGTCTGTCTGTCTGTCTGTCTGCATACTTGATGCATGATTGACAAAGGAGTTTATTACTTCCAGTCTGTTGCTTCGCGGATGCCGCCGGTCCCTGCGAGTACTTCGATGGATCTGGCCGGGTGCAGCTCGAGCTGCAGTTCACGGAATCCTACGGTGGTGAGAGCTGCCTTAGAAGGTGTACATCGTGCCCTCACTGACCCCACTATCTCCTGTCCATATTCGTTTGAACTTGTTGGTGGCTTTTGTGCGATTCACACAACCATGAGGGCCAGCTCTCAAAACACAGAGAGTTTACATACCTTACGATTAGAAAGTCAGGGCCACTGTGCACCCTGTGTGATTAGGACATCCCAAGTGACCTTCATTCGTACCTACAGGCAGGGACGGCGACCATCTGCCAACGCTTGGCGAGGTCAGGCCAATTTCTGAGATCTACGGCAAAGTCAGGCACTTGAACAGCAGCGCGTCAGCGGCTACTAAAGAGACTGTGTGGCTGCGCCCTTGGGACGACAAGCGAGAGAATCGATGGCACAATGGCAGTCAGTTCAGGCCGTTGGAAGTCTACTTTAAATGGACAATTGACCGCGGAGTGATGATGCTTCGGCTCAAACAGGGCATTGATAGAGAGGTTTGGATTGGCGCAGATTTTGAGTTTTCATGCTTATTCAATTTTCTTGCAACCTGTCTAACAGGTGGGATAACAGCTGATGAGCCTGTCTAACAGATGGGATAACAGCTGATGAGCCTGTCTAACAGGTGGGATAACAGCTGATGAGCCTGTCTGACAGATCGGATAACAGCTGATGAACCTGTCTAACAGATGGGATAACAGCTGATGAGCCTGTCTAACAGATGGGATAACAGCTGATGAGCCTGTCTAACAGATGGGATAACAGCTGATGAGCCTGTCTAACAGGTGGGATAACAGCTGATGAGCCTGTCTAACAGATGGGATAACAGCTGATGAGCCTGTCTAACAGGTGGGATAACAGCTGATGAGCCTGTCTAACAGATCGGATAACAACTGATGAACCTGTCTAACAGGTGGGATAACAGCTGATGAGCCTGTCTGACAGATCGGATAACAACTGATGAACCTGTCTAACAGGTGGGATAACAGCTGATGAGCCTGTCTAACAGATCGGATAACAACTGATGAACCTGTCTAACAGGTGGGATAACAGCTGATGAGCCTGTCTGACAGATCGGATAACAACTGATGAACCTGTCTAACAGGTGGGATAACAGCTGCATAACCTGTTCGAGCTTCATTTGACAATTTCTTTCAGATCCTGAACATCTACACAGCAGGCAGTCCCGGCGTCACGAGCTCTGACGCTGCAATCTGGTTTCACATCGAGTGCACACCGGACTCCCCGAAATTCTCCCAGCGTGTAAGACAAACAAACTCTTTTTATGCCGACTTCTTTTCTTAAAACACAAGTCCTCATTTTGTATGTGCAATCAAATTTCAGAACTTCACTGTCAAAGTGCATGTTATTGATGTAAACGACAAGGCGCCTCAGTTTTATAACAGCTCCATGAATACCAATGAGACAATGAAAAACTTCTCTATCACTGTGAGAGAGGTAACTATTAAATTGGACTGGAGATGGACTGGCTGAGACACGGAATGATAAATTAGATAGATAGATGATAGATAGATAGATAGATAGATAGATAGATAGATAGATAGATAGATAGATAGATAGATAGATAGATAGATAGATAGATAGATGGATAGATAGATAGATAGATAGATAAATAACTAGATAGATAGATAGATAGATAGATAGATAGATAGATAGATAGATAGATAGATAGATAGATAGATAGATAGATAGATAGATAGATACATAGATAGATAGATAGATACATAGATAGATACATGGATTGACAGTCACACAGAGAGACAGACAGACAGATAGACAGACAGACAGACAGCCACTAAGACAGACAGACAGACAGACAGACAGACAGACAGACAGACAGACAGACAGACAGACAGACAGACAGACAGACAGACAGACACAGGCAGGCAGACAGACAGACAGGCAGACAGACAGACAGGCAGACAGACAGACAGACAGACAGCTGAGCCTGCCCCAACCTCACAGGGCACCCCCAGCAACATGCCGGTATTCAGCGGGCTGTCAGTCAGAGACGCAGACGCGGGCCCGAACGCGCAGGTTGTGGCCTTCATGCATCGCCACTCGCTGTTCCGGCTGGCCGACAACTCGCCGGAGATTCGCCTGGTCACCAAGTCGGCCGTTCATTACGAGTACTTCGGGTCGCAACCAGCCGGAGTTCGAATTGATGTAGTCATTGTTGCTGTGGTGAGTGGCCTGCTGTTTCTCTTGGATTGGAGGCGAGGAGCGAGGGGCTGGGTTGGCAAATACTGAAAATGAAAATCAATAATTGGGGATGGCTGCGGGCACCCGGGATCGCACGACAACCCCCACTGGTCAACCATGAATGTGCACATGGCCTTGCAAGGGGATTCGAAACAGGGGTCGTGGCGCGAGAGTCAGACAGGAAGGGTATTAAGGTGGATTGTGGAGGCTATAAGGAGGTAAGGAAGTGTCCAGCAATGTACTGGTGACGCAAAGACTATACGGGACCCTGCAATACTCGGCAGGACTCCCCAGTGAACAAGTAGATGGCGCTGACCAGTCAGATTCACATCAGGGTGGCCATCGCAGAGGACGACGACCCGCCGCCAAGTTTCGAAGTGCCCGGCTGTTTCCGGCACAGCGGCCGCTGCATCCGGCCAACCTACTTTGCTCAGGGCGCTGGCGGCGGAGTCAATGTGAGTACATGCATGCAGGCGAGCATGCCGCCCAGATCAGGCGCGAAATTTATTATTCATGATATTGGGGTGTTTGCGGCCTTCCTGACACCCAAAGTAGTGACTCACCTGACACCCAAAGTAGTGACTCACCTGACACCCAAAGTAGTGACTCACCTGACACCCAAAGAAGTGACTCACCTGACACCCAAAGTAGTGACTCACCTGACACCCAAAGAAGTGACTCACCTGACACAGAAAGTAGAGACTCAACTGACACCCAAAGTGGTGGCTCACCTGACACAGAAAGTAGAGACTCAACTGACACCCAAAGAAGTGACTCACCTGACACCCAAAGTAGTGGCTCACCTGACACAGAAAGTAGAGACTCAACTGACACCCAAAGAAGTGACTCACCTGACACCCAAAGTAGTGGCTCACCTGACACAGAAAGTAGAGACTCAACTGACACCCAAAGTAGTGGCTCACCTGACACAGAAAGTAGAGACTCAACTGACACCCAAAGTAGTGACTTACCTGACACCCAGTGGATCACCTGACACCCAAAGTAAATGTAATTTTGTCTCCCAAGTAGCCTACCCTGACACGGCCGTAGTGGCGCCTGAGTGTATAAAAGTGCAATTGAAAGGCACAAGATTAAAAAAATGATTAATCCAAACACAGGTATCTACCGAAGCAATCTTAATAAAACCCGGTCCCATACGAGTTGAAGCACACTCTGGCTACGGCATCAGATATTCGCTAGTGAACAGTGAGTCTATATTATATCCGACATTAAGCCTGACCATTTGACCGAATTAGCCGCATTAGCCACATGTACTGCACAACACCATCGCTTCAGACGAAAAGCCGCCCTATTTTCGAATCGACAATTTCACCGGAGAAGTGTTTCAACTCCGACCAATTGAAGACCAAATTACTTTAATTGTAAAGGTAATTTTCTATGCTGAAACTGTGAAGGCTTGTAAAGGTGAATCAGTTTATCTAAGCGGTTTATCTTGAAGTCCTTGAGAGGTTTAGGCTGCTAAGGATGCGGCGGGTTTGACGTGAACAGTGGGAGACCAACGCCTGGTTGCTGCATCACGACAACAGCTTTTGGCTGAAGAACAAGTTGCGCAGCCTTATTTGATATTCTGGCTACATCCCAAGGTAAAGCAAGGTCTCAATTGATCCCAATTTGAAGACCTAGAAGACCTAATTATGGACAACGACAACGTGACAAGGATCTTGCGAGGCACCTCGACGTAGGGCTTCCAGGAGTGGCACCGAGTCCAGAGCTGGCACCAGCGATTGAGGCGCTGTGTTGGATGCGGCGGCAAGCACTTTGAAGGCTGCAGTTGACTAATAATTCATTTTCTTTCAATACCAGATCGTAGCAACTTTGTCTCTATACTTATTGGCCACACTTATATTCCACCTGCTCAATTTTATTACAGGCAATAAAATGGACGGACAGATTCGATCCTTATCTTGGCCAAGCCAGCTTTGCCCTGCTGCATGTTAGTGCTGAACTAGCAGCCAATGTAAGTTGTACAGGTGTTGGATGAAGGATTGCTAATCTAGCCAACATCACTGATGAAGGAATAGAATGGATTGCTAATCTAGCCAACAATACTGATGAAGAAATAGAATGGATTGCTAATCTAGCCAGCATCACTGATGAAGGACTAGAATGGATTGCTAATCTAGCCAGCATCACTGATGAAGGAATAGAATGGATTGCTAATCTAGCCAGCATCACTGATGAAGGAATAGAATGGATTGCTAATCTAGCCAGCATCACTGATGAAGGAATAGAATGGATTGCTAATCTAGCCAGCATCACTGATGAAGGAATAGAATGGATTGCTAATCTAGCCAGCATCACTGATGAAGGAATAGAATGGATTGCTAATCTAGCCAGCATCACTGATGAAGGAATAGAATGGATTGCTAATCTAGCCAACATCACTGATGAAGGAATAGAATGGATTGCTAATCTAGCCAACATCACTGATGAAGGAATAGAATGGATTGCTAATCGAGCCAACATCACTGATAAAGGAATAGAATGGATTGCTAATCTAGCCAGCATCACTGATGAAGGAATAGAATGGATTGCTAATCTAGCCAGCATCACTGATGAAGGAATAGAATTGATTGCTGATCTAGCTTAGCATTGTGTATTAAGAAGGGACTTCAGTTTACATAAAGGATCTTCTTAACCGCCGATCCACAGAGCACGGAGCCCTCAGACAAGGTCGAGCCAAGAAGATGCTATCTCTGGTCAGTCATGATAGCCGTAATCCCCATATCTTTACTTATTCTCACAGCAATTTTTGTCGCGTTTTACTGTTGTACGGCAAAAAGTGCCGGATGTACAGAATCGCATCCTAGAGACCAGGAGCAGCAGCAGCAGGAGCACAACAATGACAGCAACAGCGTCAACAGCAAAGGCCACAGGGTGACTGCTCTTGGCGCTGCAGCAGAATTCGATACAATCGCGAACACACAGCTGGAGCAGTCGACAGACTCTGTCAGGCACCAGCACTCCTCGTACAGCTCGGCTAGCTCGGATGGCAAAAGTTCTACCAGCATGTGAACTGTTTAGTTTGAATTCTAATTTCATGAAAATAAGACTAACAGAAAATGCACTGCACTGATAATTTTAGTCTGAAGACAAAATGATATTTATTTAATCAACAAAATACTATGGAAAGTAAAAATGTGAGTAGACAAGTCGCTTTGATTAGGGACTTTCTAGAATGTGTTCTTCAGAATTCGGCCAATCGACGAATGAAACTAACGTAGCGTCAAAGTTAACAAAATAAAGGATTGAAAAGGCAGTTACAGAAGCAAAAAGGCAGAAACGAATTTTTATTTCAACTCGATCATAAAGCGAAACTGAAGGCAATTAAGGCCGGACACTTGAACTTATTTAATACGAAATTTTCAAACGAAAATTGCACACTTGCATGCGTTTATTTTTTGGCAGAAAAAGAAATAAACAAATGTTTGCCTTTCTACTAATAAGTAGTGCGATGAGGAAATATTAGTTGTTCTATTTTTAAAGTCACGTTTTTGGGCGAAAAAATATAAGGAATTGATAACAATTCGACATGAGAAGCCGGGCGAGGGCAGCACCAGGAGTACAGGCTGTACTTACTGTACTAATAAGTAGTGTACCTTTATATTCTGTTTAAAAACAAAACACATCAAAATGGTCCAAATCCCCCAGATCTTTACTATCCTTTCAAGAGGCCTTCAAGGCAAAACAGACGGTGTTAAATAACCCGCATATGACAGCCAATCAGCGATTGTTCCGATAAGCGGCGCCAGCAAGTAGGGCGGACACCACCACACTGCCGATGGCTCCCACCAGCCAGTACTTGTACCGGCCAATAAACGAACCGGCATTCGAGGAGCCGCTTCTAGTTGAAGTTTCCATCGAACTCGGCGAATTGCTTGTCGAAGATGTCGCCGTGCCTGGCGACTTGCCGACGCCCATCATTCGGCGATAGAGATCCTGACTGGCTGTCTGCTGCCTCCGGCACTCGATGGTGAGCTTGGCTACTTCGTTCTGAAGTGCCCGAGAGTCCGGCTCCTCACTCAATGCGGCTCGCATCGCCTGCAGAGCGGCGGCCGGTTCGCCTTTGCCGATGAGGCCGCGGCCTTTCCGGTACAGAGCCTTCGCGTTGCCAGCCTGACGGTGCGTGAATGCGGCGATGACTACTTTAAGTAGACTGATTTTCTTTTTTTGGGTGTATGGCTCCTATGCTATAGTTACCTCCCTACTACCTGTGTGTCACTTCCCTACTACCTGTGTGTCAATGACCTGCCACTTCCCTACTACCTGTGTGTCAATGACCTGCCACTTCCCTACTACCTGTGTGTCAATGACCTGCCACTTCCCTACTACCTGTGTGTCAATGACCTGCCACTTCCCTACTACCTGTGTGTCAATGACCTGCCACTTCCCTACTACCTGTGTGTCAATGACCTGCCACTTCCCTAATACCTGTGTACTGGTCACATGCCCCTTCCCCACGGTTCTGGGAAAAAGGTGTAAAATCAAGCATCGCATTCACCTGCAATCTCAAAGCTTTATCGCAGGATTCAATAGCGGCATTCCAGGCTTCCATTTTCAATTGGCAGGCGGCCAAATTGTTATAAACTCGAACTCGAGCATCCATAGCGGTCTGTACGAGTTCGTTTGAGGCGCCGCTTAGATTAGCGGAGCAGCGCTGCTCAAGCATCGCGGCCGCTCTGGCATAGCAACACACCGCAGTGTAGGCTTCGTCACGATTAAACCAGAAATTTCCTCGCTCCCGCTTGGCATCGGCCATGACTAGCACGTTGTCAAGACTGACAGAGCCCAGGTCAAGCGGCTGGTCCACTTTTAACAGGTCTACAGTGAAAGTCAAGGTTGAATTGGGCGGTATCTCCGCGCCTAACCGGGTTGTGTAGGCGTGCTTGCTGCCGTAGGCGTGCTGAGGACCGCTGCGGATCTCGCACCGCTCGCCAAGCCCGACCAGCATCAGGGCGATGTCGAACGCCTGCAGAAAGTCGTAGTCGCCGATGGCTACGATCAGGCCGTCGAGTTTGTCAACAACTGGGCCATCCGGGCCGCCTAGGCGAGCTTCGTAATTCAATGTGACCCGACAGCCAGTCTTCGGTCTGGTCGATTCGTCGCCACCTTTCTCAATAGTTTTCTTTAATAGTTGGCCATTGCCAAGGATATCAATGTACTCTTCGTTCGCTGGCTTTGGCTCTGGCTCGACGGACTCAACAATGCCTGATGACTGTATCTCACTTGATGTGGCCTCATCATTTTGCTCTAAATCTGCTTTTACCGGCTTGTTCAGCTCGGGAGTTGCTTCCGTTTCCGGCGCCGAGTCAGACGGTGCTCGTTTTATCAATTCGGGATTCGATTCGTTAAACAGCTGTTGCTGATTTCCCTGCTGTTCGGACTCGATAGTTGCAAGCATCTCTTGCACTGGGGCGTACGAACTTGCAGTCACTTTCTCATCCCCTTGTAGTTCTATCTCAGCCTCCGTGAAGTCATGTGCATGAGCCTCATCTACATGTGCTCGATCCGACTCAGCCTCATCTACCTGAGCTCGATCCGACTCAGCCTCATCTACCTGAGCTCGATCTGACTCAGTCTCTTCTACCCGAGCTTCATCAGATCCAGCCTCATTCACCTGAGCTCCACCAGACTGAGCCTCAGCCACCTGATCTTCATCAGATCCAGCCTCAGCCACCTGGGCCTCATCAGATCCAGCCTCAGCAACCTGATCTTCATCAGATCCAGCCTCATCCACCCGAGCTTCACCTGACTCAGCCTCAGCCACCTGAGCTTCATCAAATCCAGCCTCAGCCACCTGGGCTTGATCAGATCCAGCCTCAGCCACCTGGGCCTCATCAGATCCAGCCTCAGAAACCTGAGCTTCATCAGATCCAGCCTCATCCAACCGAGCTTCACCTGACTCAGCAGCCTCATCCACCTGAGCTTCATCAAATTCAGCCTCATCCACCTGAGCTTCATCAGATCCAGCTCCATCCACCTGAGGTTTATCAGATTCAGCCTCATCCACCTGAGCTTCATCAGATTCAGTCTCATCCACCCGAGCTTCATCAGATCCAGCTCCATCTACCGGAGGCTTATCAGATCCAGCCTCATCCACCCGAGCTTCATCAGATCCAGCTCCATCCACCTGAGGTTTATCAGACACAGCCACTTTACCTTCACCAACATCCAAGCCGACCTCAGCTTCATCTGGATTATCCATGCCAGCACTAGCAGCAGCTTCCCCAACTATTGGATTATCATCCCGCAACTCGAAGTTAGGCTTCTCAAATTCTAAAATCGAATTTCGATCGGAGTTCACGGCGGCCTCTTCAGACAAACCCGAATCCATAGGATTTCCATTGCCGTCTTCAGTAAGCGATTTGTCAACTAGAACTAACGAAGACGGCATTGAATCCTGAGCTGGAGTGGCGGCTTCAGTGTCTGCTGACATGCTGTTTGCGCGAGAATTTGCTGACTGGCAGAAAGTGATTCCAATATATATGAGACTGCAAATCACTTTTTATTTACTCAGAATACAATAAATACCTTATAAATGACCCGATGAAAACGGTAACCCAGGCCAAGAAGCGTCTTAGAGTCTTAGAGAGCATTTTGCATTTATAACAACTCTACTTAATCTACTGGGGTTAGTAGAAAGTTACGGCTCGTAAGCGTTAACACAGCGACTCTTTTATGATTCTGCAACCCACGTGATGCGCTCGTGACTCGACAGTCGCCTCTTCGTCGCATTGCAGTCGTTTGGGTCGTTAAAAAGCCGCAAGAATCGGCCCAGAATCACTTGTGAGTTGTTTGCTACGACTCTAGCGATTCTTGTCACGGTAACGTTTTCAACGGGTTGGATTTCAAATGAAAAGATTATCGTTTAAAATGCTTTTTTTTAAATATCACTCTTATAATTATAAAGCAGAGTGAAGTTTTACGATATATTTAAGGCATAAAATGGAAACAGTACGAATAGTATAAAAATATACCATATCAAGTAATGAATAAAAAAATTAAAATGAACAAAACGACTTTGAGATTCCAAAAAACGCAAGCCTTACTAAAAATGTGTGTATGATAAGGCAGGAAATATACATTTTGTTTTACGGTAATTTTTAATAAAGATGCTCTTTAAAACAATACAATTTATTCCTGACACTGACATCGATTTTCAGCAATCGAAAATCGCCACTGAATAATTTCCAGATCTGTACTTTATATCTGACCGGAATCACCACCTATATAAACATCTCTAACACTTGCTCTTAAACACCACACAGAATTGGCCCTTAAACACCCACAGAATCGGCCCTTAAACACCCAACAGAATTGACCCTTAAACACCCAAAGAATCGGTCCTTAAACACCCACAGAATCGGCCCTTAAACACCCACAGAATTGGTCCTTAAACACCCACAGAATTGGCCCTTAAACACCCCACAGAATCGGCCCTTAAACACCCCACAGAATCGGCCCTTAAACACCCCATAGAATCGGCCATCAAACAACTAAAAGAATTTGCAATTTTAAAGAAAAAACCTAACCAATGAAAATGTTAGGAATGTAAAAGGACATCATACGTTAAAAGTACGCAAAAAGGATGAGAACTCGCGACAAGGAATGGAAGACTGCTCCTGTTTTTAAAAAATAATTACTCCTCCAATGAATGAGGCAATCCAGTTTGCAGATCAATGATGAGTGTCCTTGGGCGGCGGCGGCACAATGATGGTGGTTCTGTGCGAATGGTGCAGCACGTAGTCGCTAACGCTGCCTAGGAAGGCCTTCTTGATGCCGCGAATGCCCCGATTGCCAATCAGGATGACATCGGCGTTCTCTTCGTTAGCCAGGTCTACGATTGCCTGGCCGGCATTGTGGTCAACTCGCTCCAGGAATCTGATGCGGGCCTTCACGCCCAGCTCCGTGCATCTGCGAGTTGGGTTTGATAGGAGCCGATTTCTAAGAGGCGATTCTATGGGGCTTTTCATTGGGCAATTTTATTGGGCGATTCTGTGGGGCGATTTTATGGGGGGGCAATTCTAAAAGGCGATTCTATGAGTCAATTCTATGGGGCGATTTTAAGAGGCGATTATTTGAGGCGATTCTATGGGGCGATTCCATGGGGCGAAGTGGGGCGTAGCCCAGCGGTAGCGCAGCTGCTCTGGTGTGCCAGCGACCCAGGCTCGATTCCAAGTGCAGTCACATTAATTTGGGGCTGAATTGGAATCTCGGCTTGGCTCTGCTCGTGCAATTAACGGCCTTGAGAGCCAACACCCCAAGGCGCAGTGAAGTGTACATGCCTAACGATAATATAAAGTTAGGGCCGCTGTACACTCCTGTGTGAGTGTGTGCCTGCGTACGTATCCGCGCGCTTGTATGCCTGCTCAGGGGAGTCGGCGGAATGGGCAGTAATGCCTCTCGCCGGTTGTGTGCCTATGTCGCTTAAAGTGCGCCAGGGTGCACACAACCCCCCTGCCTCTGATAAAAAAATGGGGTGATTCTAAGAGGAATTCCTCCTAAAGAATCGCTTTGCTATTGATATTAACACGCACTTTTGCGACGCATCGTTCGCCAGTGCCTTCGCCTTGGCAATGTTCTCAGCCATGCTGGAAGACACTTTGTCCGCAGATGTGACATCACCGATGGCAGAGCGCGGCGGCTCGGCAACAAAGGCGAACACCAGCTCGTCATCGCGCGCGTTGAAATTGCGAACGTACCAGTTTAGCGCCCGGTGACTGTGCTGCCCGCCATCCATGGGCATGAGGATCTTGCGAGTCATTGTGGCTGCAATTAGGGATGGTGATGGCTGTACCAAACCAACCAAAAGGTTTGTCTAGTTAAGAAAGGTACCCGATGAAAGTGTCTCTAGACACTGAGGACAGGTCAGTTACCCGAGGACAGTGTCTTTAGACAGATCAGTACCCGAGGACATTGTCTTTAGACAGATCAGTATCCGAGGACAGTGTCTTTAGACAGATCAGTACCCAAGGACAGTGTCTTTAGACAGATCAGTACCCGAGGACAGTGTCTTTAGACAGATCAGTACCCGAGGACAGTGTCTTTATACAGATCAGTACCCGAGGACAGTGTCTTTAGACAGATCAGTATCCGAGGACAGTGTCTTTAGACAGATCAGTATCCGAGGACAGTGTCTTTAGACAGATCAGTACCCGAGGACAGTGTCTTTATACAGATCAGTACCCGAGGACAGTGTCTTTAGACAGATCAGTACCCGAGGACAGTGTCTTTAGACAGATCAGTACCCGAGGACAGTGTCTTTAGACAGATCAGTACCGAGGACAGTGTCTTTAGACAGATCAGTACCCGAGGACAGTGTCTTTAGACAGATCAGTATCCGAGGACAGTGTCTTTAGACAGATCAGTACCCGAGGACAGTGTCTTTATACAGATCAGTACCCGAGGACAGTGTCTTTATACAGATCAGTACCCGAGGACAGTGTCTTTAGACAGATCAGTACCCGAGGACAGTGTCTTTAGACAGATCAGTATCCGAGGACAGTGTCTTTAGACAGATCAGTACCCGAGGACAGTGTCTTTAGACAGATCAGTACCCGAGGACAGTGTCTTTATACAGATCAGTACCCGAGGACAGTGTCTTTAGACATATCAGTATCCGAGGACAGTGTCTTTAGACAGATCAGTACCCGAGGACAGTGTCTTTAGACAGATCAGTACCCGAGGACAGTGTCTTTAGACAGATCAGTACCCGAGGACAGTGTCTTTAGACAGATCAGTACCCGAGGACAGTGTCTTTAGACAGATCAGTACCCGAGGGCAGTGTCTTTAGACAGATCAGTACCCGAGGACAGTGTCTTTAGACAAGCCAGTATCTGAAGACAGTGTCTTTAGACAGGTAGTTCAAAACATAGTTACCTTAGAACAAAAAAGTTAGCTGCCAAAAACTCACCTAAACCTGAAGACGATGCGAAAATATGAAAGCTAAGAAATTAGCCCTGCCAGAGACAAGAATGAAAAACATTGGCCTAGCTAGCTTTCGTTCCTGAAAACTGGAGTACATATACCCTAGCCTGACAATGGCACAGCCACCAAAAAAAGCCTGCCAAGATAAACAAGAGACACTGCAATGACAAAAAAGCTGACCGGGTCGAAACAAGAAAAACAGTGCGCATAAAAGTTGGGCATCTGACGAAGTTTACTCTTAGCCTTGAAAGAATGCAACTAAAATTGCTTATGGCCTCCAGGTGGAAAATACAGAAAAATAAAAAAACAAGATATGACAAGACAGGACAGGCAGATGGGAATAGACTAGTAGAAGACACATTGGGAATAGACTAGTAGAAGACACATTGGGAATAGACTAGTAGAAGACACATTGGGAATAGACTAGTAGAAGACACATTGGGAATAGACTAGTAGAAGACACATTGGGAATAGACTAGTAGAAGACACATTGGGAATAGACTAGTAGAAGACACATTGGGAATAGACTAGTAGAAGACACATTGGGAATAGACTAGTAGAAGACACATTGGGAATAGACTAGTAGAAGACACATTGGGAATAGACTAGTAGAAGACACATTGGGAATAGACTAGTAGAAGACACATTGGGAATAGACTAGTAGAAGACACATTGGGAATAGACTAGTAGAAGACACATTGGGAATAGACTAGTAGAAGACACATTGGGAATAGACTAGTAGAAGACACATTGGGAATAGACTAGTAGAAGACACATTGGGAATAGACTAGTAGAAGACACATTGGGAATAGACTAGTAGATAGAAGACACATTGGGAATAGACTAGTAGAAGACACATTGGGAATAGACTAGTAGAAGACACATTGGGAATAGACTAGTAGAAGACACATTGGGAATAGACTAGTAGAAGACACATTGGGAATAGACTAGTAAAAGACACATTGGGAATAGACTAGTAGAAGACACATTGGGAATAGACTAGTAGAAGACACATTGGGAATAGACTAGTAGAAGACACATTGGGAATAGACTAGTAGAAGACACATTGGGAATAGACTAGTAGATAGAAGACACATTGGGAATAGACTAGTAGAAGACACATTGGGAATAGACTAGTAGAAGACACATTGGGAATAGACTAGTAGAAGACACATTGGGAATAGACTAGTAGAAGACACATTGGGAATAGACTAGTAGAAGACACATTGGGAATAGACTAGTAGAAGACACATTGGGAATAGACTAGTAGAAGACACATTGGGAATAGACTAGTAGAAGACACATTGGGAATAGACTAGTAGAAGACACATTGGGAATAGACTAGTAGAAGACACATTGGGAATAGACTAGTAGAAGACACATTGGGAATAGACTAGTAGAAGACACATTGGGAATAGACTAGTAGAAGACACATTGGGAATAGACTAGTAGAAGACACATTGGGAATAGACTAGTAGATAGAAGACACATTGGGAATAGACTAGTAGAAGACACATTGGGAATAGACTAGTAGAAGACACATTGGGAATAGACTAGTAGAAGACACATTGGGAATAGACTAGTAGAAGACACATTGGGAATAGACTAGTAGAAGACACATTGGGAATAGACTAGTAGATAGAAGACACATTGGGAATAGACTAGTAGAAGACACATTGGGAATAGACTAGTAGAAGACACATTGGGAATAGACTAGTAGAAGACACATTGGGAATAGACTAGTAGAAGACACATTGGGAATAGACTAGTAGAAGACACATTGGGAATAGACTAGTAGAAGACACATTGGGAATAGACTAGTAGAAGACACATTGGGAATAGACTAGTAGAAGACACATTGGGAATAGACTAGTAGAAGACACATTGGGAATAGACTAGTAGAAGACACATTGGGAATAGACTAGTAGAAGACACATTGGGAATAGACTAGTAGAAGACACATTGGGAATAGACTAGTAGAAGACACATTGGGAATAGACTAGTAGAAGACACATTGGGAATAGACTAGTAGAAGACACATTGGGAATAGACTAGTAGAAGACACATTGGGAATAGACTAGTAGAAGACACATTGGGAATAGACTAGTAGAAGACACATTGGGAATAGACTAGTAGAAGACACATTGGGAATAGACTAGTAGAAGACACATTGGGAATAGACTAGTAGAAGACACATTGGGAATAGACTAGTAAAAGACACATTGGGAATAGACTAGTAGAAGACACATTGGGAATGGACTAGTAGAAGACACATTGGGAATAGACTAGTAGAAGACACATTGGGAATAGACTAGTAGAAGACACATTGGGAATAGACTAGTAGAAGACACATTGGGAATAGACTAGTAAAAGACACATTGGGAATAGACTAGTAGAATACACATTGGGAATAGACTAGTAGAAGACACATTGGGAATAGACTAGTAGAAGACACATTGGGAATGGACTAGTAGAAGACACATTGGGAATAGACTAGTAGAAGACACATTGGGAATAGACTAGTAGAAGACACATTGGGAATAGACTAGTAAAAGACACATTGGGAATAGACTAGTAGAAGACACATTGGGAATAGACTAGTAGAAGACACATTGGGAACAGACTAGTAGAAGACACATTGGGAATAGACTAGTACACACAAGACACAACGAACGAAACCAACAAAAATTACTGACTTTGAAGGAACGCTACATCGCCCCTCTAAGCAAAATTAAGTCAGAATTATACCTTTTTGTGTTCTCTTGCGAAAACTAATGCTCTATGTAAATATTTTTTTTGAAAAAATGATGATTAAGCAAATCACTTCATAATAATAATAATTAATGAGAAACTTTCTGCACCTGTATATTTACATGTGACAAGGATAAACATCAACTAATAGATAAATAAATAAAACTAGACACATAACTAACACACGACGTAAGAATTACCAACGCAAATTAAAGTTCAAACGACAGTGGCAGACACGAACAACCACAATAACATATTATGCCAAACCGTTTGTGTTCGGTAAGCAAAAGTGCATGCATTATAGAATACGAGCGTATGATGTTTAAGGGCCGATTTTGTGGGATGTTTAAGGGCCGATTCTGTGGGGTGTTTAAGGGCCGATTCTATGGGGTGTTTAAGGGCCGATTCTTTAGGGTGTTTAAGGGCCGATTCTATGGGGTGTTTAAGGGCCGATTCTATGGGGTGTTTAAGGGCCGATTCTATGGGGTGTTTAAGGGCCGATTCTATGGGGTGTTTAAGAGCCGATTCTTTGGGGTGTTTAAGGGCCGATTTTTTGGGGTGTTTAAGGGCCAATTCTATGGGGTGTTTAAGGGCCGATTCTTTAGGGTGTTTAAGGGCCGATTCTATGGGGTGTTTAAGGGCCGATTCTATGGGGTGTTTAAGGGCCGATTCTATGGGGTGTTTAAGGGCCGATTCTATGGGGTGTTTAAGAGCCGATTCTTTGGGGTGTTTAAGGGCCGATTTTTTGGGGTGTTTAAGGGCCAATTCTATGGGGTGTTTAAGGGCCGATTCGTTGGGGTGTTTAGGGCCGATTCTTTAGTGTGTTTAAGGGCCGATTCTTTGAGGTGTTGTAAGTTCCCATTTTTTGGGGTGTTTAAAAAAGGGCCCATTCCATTGGGTATTTAAGGGCTGTTTCTATGGGTTAAATTAAGGATCATTTCCGCATAATGTAGGATCTTTAAATATCTGATAAATATTTGTTTTGCTAATCTTGCTGAGAGAAATTTTCCTCAATCGGTAGTAGCACTGTTAAATCCTATATATTCCCTAAATTCAAGCTATCAAGCTACTAATAGTAGAAAGAAGGAAATTATTTGCCGATATAGAACTAAACACAATATGATTATACCCATCACTAGTGCTGTACCGCAGGGGGCGGCACAACAATCACAGGCACATGAGAATGATGCAGCACGTAGTCGCTAACGCTGCCTAGAAAGGTGCGCCGAAGTAGGCCGGAGCCGCGGCTACCCATAACAATAAGCTCGGCGGCTTCCTCGTGAGCCACCTGAACTATAGACGGGCCAGCTCCGTGGCCCAGCCGTTCGAGAAATTCCAGCCGATTGGCCAAACTGGCGAGTCCCAGCCGAGCGCAGGTGGTCTTGATCTCCACGGCCAGGGAGCGGCCTTCAGCGACGGCATCGTTGATTGCGCCGGCGTACAGCTCCGGCGTGGACAGGCTCGGACCGAAGGACGGCGGCTCGGCCACAAACAGAAACAGCAGAGCCGTGTCGCCAGGCGATAAACGATTGGCGTATAGTTTGGCAAACCAAGTCAATGCACGTTTGGCGTGCTCGCTGCTATCAATAGCGAATAGTACTCTCATGCTGGCTGCAATCAGTGCCATCATCTCAGATATATATATGATTGGATGAGAAATTTCTTGAAGCTGAATTTTTCTTGGAAACTTTTAGGAGGCATGTTTTATCGAAAAAATTACATTATGGAGATAGGCGATTCTACGGGGCGATTCTAAGAGACGATTCTACGGGGCGATTCTAAGAGACGATTCTACGGGGCGATTCTAAGAGGCGATTCTATGGGGCGACTCTAAGAGGCGATTCTACGGGGCGATTCTAAGAGGCGATTCTACGGGGCGATTCTAAGCGGCGATTCTAAGCGGCTAATCTAAGAGGTGATTCTATGGGGCGATTCTATGGGGCGATTCTAAAGGGCGATTCTACGGAGAGATTCTAAGGGGCGATTCTAAGGGGCTATTCTAAGAGGTGATTCTATGGGGCGATTCTATGGGGCGATTCTACGGGGCGATTCTAAGAGACGATTCTACGGGGCGATTCTAAGAGGCGATTCTACGGGGCGATTCTAAGCGGCGATTCTAAGCGGCTAATCTAAGAGGTGATTCTATGGGGCGATTCTATGGGGCGATTCTAAGAGACGATTCTACGGAGAGATTCTAAGGGGCGATTCTAAGGGGCTATTCTAAGAGGTGATTCTATGGGGCGATTCTATGGGGCGATTCTACGGGGCGATTCTAAGAGGCGATTCTATGGGGCGACTCTATGGGGCGATTCTACGGGGCGATTCTAAGCGGCGATTTTATGGGGCGATTCTAAGAGGCGATTCTATGGGGCGATTCTAAATGGCGATTCTACGGAGAAATTCTTTGGGGCGATTCTACGGAGAAATTCTAAGGGGCGATTCTATGGAGGATTCTACGGGGCGATTCTAAGCGGCGATTCTATGGGGCGATTCTAAGAGGCGATTCTATGGGGCGATTCTAAAAGGCGATTCTACGGAGAAATTCTAAGGGGCGATTCTATGGAGGATTCTATGGGGCGATTCTAAGGGGCTATTCTAAGAGGTGATTCTATGGGGCGATTCTATGGGGCGATTCTAAAGGGCGATTCTACGGAGAGATTCTAAGGGGCGATTCTATGGGGCGATTCTAAGAGGCGATTCTATGGGGCGATTCTAAGAGGCGATCCTACAGGGCGATTCTAAGATGAGATTCTAAGTACCAAAAATGCAATATGGAGATAGGAGGTATTCATTTTTCAGAGCTAAACTGTTATTGCTTTTGATAGGAAGCAGATCCAGTTGTTAAACTTTAGATGTGCACTGTCTTTCTTTTAGTTCTATTGGTTGATATTTGTAAATATTTTTGTTTAGAAGATAGGTATTTTATTGTCAACTTTATATTCCTACATAAAAATGTATATTCAGTGCCTAAAATCATAATGAATGGTGCACAACTTGGCTCACTGGTTTTATGAATCTATTTCATGATTCTTAGCATAATGATATAACAAAATATGTAACAGAATCATCTTATCTTAGAAAATCTCATCTTAAACATGAGACTGGATTTTAAATGACTATTCACTAGTATGACCTATATTTCAAGGTAATGCTTACATATATAATAGATATTTTATAAAAGAATGCATATGAAGTACTTATAAAATGGCATTACTATCATAACCAAAGTTTATTAATGTCAATTGGATGCTATGCAGCAGAAGCTACAGCAATTATAGGCTTGGTAAATAAGGATTGTTAAAAAGGTAAGAGTAAGAAGAGTAAATAATATATATACATAACAATATATATATATAAATATATATAGTCAAACTGACATAATAACTTAACTAGGCTATTATAAAGTCTAACAGATTATACTATTATACTAACAGAATGCCTAGACTATTGGAGATACTAATAGAATGTACAGAATGGCCTAGATATCAAAGATTGGCAATGTTATTTGGTATGCTCCTTATAGCAAGGTTGTTTTGTTAGTATGCTACCATTGTTAGAGTAATGCAAAATGCCAAAAATGTCCTTCATTATTAAAATGCCTCCTGGCCCTAGCACATACTTGGTGATTCTTGGATATAGCCTATATACCTTAGAAAGTGACCTTATGGCCCATTTTTGCTGGAAATTTGATATATATCTATATTTATATTATTATTATTATTATTAATATTGATCTATACATTCATTGCAAGTTGCATTAACAATATTATTGCTACTATTACTCCTTTTTTATATCCTTTAATAATTGTAAAAAAAGTAAAAAGAAAAAATATATTAAAAGTATTGATTGAAAAATATATTTTTCTAGTTTTTCAATATAAATGATTTTATTTTAAAATTAGTTGGGCCTAAATGACTAAAACCTAATTTCTAAAAGTAAATTATTTTTATACATATTTAAGAAATCTATTTTTTATATTACATAAGCAAGACTAATTCCAATGCCATAGTCAGGATAATAGCATAGCTGCACTGGAAAAAAATATTAAAAAGTTTGATTGTGCCATGTGCTAGAAAAAATCTTATCAAAAAATCTGATTGCACCTTGTCCTTGCACTAGAAAAAATCCTATCAAAAAATTTTGCTTGTGCTATGAGCTAGAACTATTCCTATTAAATAAGTCTATTTGCGCTGTGTGCTAGGCCTATGCTAGAACTTTTTTAAAAGAAATATAAAAACACAAAAATCAGTGTTATCCATTTGAAAAATACCTGTAAAACTTGTGTTTGAATCAATTTTAGTGGATGTTCATTTTTTTTTAACCTTTGGCAGGACAGATTGAGCGCCAAACTCTGCCTGACTCTTTTGCCGAGCCATTTCGTCAGCAGCTTTATTCAATGCTCATTCAACTGCAGCATGCTCAATCTACTTTCGCCGAGCTTCAAAACCGGAGGCTTGCACAGCCTCATGCTATATTGATGACATTCATGACCCTTATATTGAGCACAAAATGAAACACAGTACTTGATAAAAGTTGAAAGAGTTGGTATCCACAAAAAATCGCAGGAAACAAGCAAAATAGACAAAATTATCACTGAGCAATTAAAAATTGCAGTGGTGGCAACACTGAATTGTCTAACCCCCTTTTGTACTAGAAATAGCAATATAGGCCTTTTGCTTTTAAAACTTATTTTTTAATTTAGGGATTATTAACTAAAATATTTAAAGAGCTTTAGTGCATAAGAACTGTGGTTCTCCTTATCTAAAATGCTATAAATTCAAAATATTTGCTGAGAACTTTACATAGGCCAAATAACTAGGCCTATTGACTGAACTATTTTTATGCAATAAACATTACATGAACTGGAGCAACTACTAAGAGTAAAAGTTTTGTAGAGACAGCCATATAGGTAAGATAAAATAAACAAATGTATAATAAAATAGATGATGAATTAGACTTGAAAGTAATGAGAAGTTATCATATCGAAAGCACTACTTTTGGGATCACGGTTTTCTTTCTTTGTTAGACAGTTTTAGCCGCAGCGGGGCGCGCGCGCGAAGCACAACGAATTCAGTAATTGAATTATCGCCGTTTACCAATTTTTATTTTAAATTTATTTTTATATTGAGCATTTCTCATTAAAATGTATTTATAAATTTTATATTTAACCCATTTACAACTGTTTAATAAACATTTTAGGAAGTTAATTTAATATATTTAAAGTCAATTGTTATTCTGACAGGTTAAAGATTTAAATTTCTATTTTTTTCAAGGAAAGAAATCCGCATGCCTCGCCCGGCTCTCTTCTTAAATGAACTTTGGCCATTGAACTTGACTGTACTGTACTTACATAGTTACTTTGTCCTCCTAGCTTATCAGTATATGCTAACTAAAATAGAAGAGCAGGTCTTTTACAAGCTGCATACTTTGACTAAGGCAAATGAAGTCAGGTGCAACTTGTAATTACTAATTAGTGCGTGAACGTGACCAAAGAAAGACGGCAAAGAGAAGCTTTGTATACCGCGTAATTTGTCAAAGCATTGGATGACATGATAAATATTCAGTTTCAGTAAAGCAAAGTGTGCTAAGCAACTGATAAAGACATTAAAGTCACATATAGGAATATTAGGGATTTGGGTGAGCATAAGAAGAGAGAAGATTGAGCAGGCGAGATTGCTTTTGTCAAGTTCCAACTTGACAAAAGTCAGATACGAGATGCAGAGGCTTTGCCAGACACATGTAGCCTTCAGGCCAGGGTTTGCCGATTTTGTTTAAAATGAATTTCATTCATTTTAAACAAATGAAAATGAAATTAAAATGTAATTAAATGTAATTAAATGTAAAATGAAATTAAAAAAAAGTTTTTCATTGTAGTAGGCCTTGTATATAGCCATTATAGGGCCTATATTACACTTTTTTTTCACAAAGATTGGTTCCAGAACCAGAATAATTCTAGCCTAATTCCTTATTCTAGAACCAGAATTGGTACAAAATAAAATGAAAAGCATTGAATCTTTTTATTTTATTTCTGTCTAATTACATTAGGGCCTACTTCTCAAAATTCAATAACTTTTTTATCAAAAATTGAGAAACCAGTATTCTTATTGAAATATTTGAAATGTTATTTCAAATTAGGTAGCGCCTAGGCCTAGTCAATTTACTCCTGTTGTTTCCATGGAAATATAACAAGATTGAAGATTAAGAAAATTTCTTAAGCTAAATTCCAAAATTAGATTTTAGTTCTAGAATTGATGCTAAAAATAGAATAGACAATTTAAAAAGCTTTGAATCAATATAATTCTTGGTCCAGAATTAGTCATATAAAAAGCCTATATGACTATAAGATATATAATATATAATATAAACCCTATGGCTGCTTATTGCCTTTTGATATTTTATATCAAGTAGAAATTTCCAATTTATCAATATTGTTAACAGTTAGGAAAAAGGCAAACAAGGATGGGAGTAAATGCATGTTAAATTAAGATTTGAGGCCTTTGCAAATTCTCTCCTTTCCTCAATCTTCTCATCCTCTTTTTCTTTTCTCTCTCATCCCTCATCCCTTCTCTCTTTCCTCTCCTCTCTCCTCTCTTTCCTCCTCTCTTATCTCTTCTGTCTCCTGTCTACATTCTTATCTCTCCTCTCGTCTCTCTCCACTTCACTCTACTCTCTCATCTTATCTCTCCTCTCGTCTCTCTCCACTCAACTCTCTCATCTCATCTCTCCTCTCTTCTCTACTCTCTTATCTCTCCTCTCTTCACTCTCCTCTTATCTCCTCCTTATCCTCTCTTCTCTCGTCTACTCTCTTATCTCCTTTCTTCTCTCCTCTTTCCTCTTTCCTCTCTTTTCTGATCTCATCCATCATCATATCTTTCCTCTTTCCTCTCATCTCTCTCATCTCTCTCCTCCCTCAGCTTTTCTCTCATCTTCTATCTTTTCTCCCATTGCATCGCTCGCCTCTCCTCTGTTTGCTTATCTCCAATCTTCTATTCCCTCTACTTTGAAGTAAGAAAATATGCACACATTTTTGCTGAAGATAAGAGGAGAGAAGAGGGCATTGAGGAGAAAGGGTAGAGAGAAAAGGGGAGAAAGGAGAGGGGAGAAGAGAGGAGAGTAAAAATGAAAGGAGAGAGAAGAGGGAAAAGGGAGAGAGAGAGAAGAGGGGAGGCAAGGTAGAGAAGAAGAGAGAGATGAGAGTTGAAGAGACACTAACCTTGCTAGTTAGAAAGTTTCAAAGAACCCGAGGGGCGAGGGCCAGAAAGAGGGGCTTCGCGAGCTGGACTTTGCCGACCCCTGCTCCGGAGTTAAAGAAATCAATGGGAAACTGTTGACATAGGCTGCTGATTTCAAAGATCTTGTCTATGGTTGAAGGCTTCTATTCTGTTTTTTTGCTCTCCTGCCACACTTGCACCTACTACCCCTTGATCGCCTCTGATTGCGACTTACTTCCCTCTTATTGCGACTTAGTTGCTCCTTTTGCGACTTACCTAACCCTTTTGCGACTTACCTAATCCTTTTTGCGACTTACCTAATCCTTTTGCGACTTACCCAATCCTTTTTGCGACTTACCTAATCCTTTTGCGACTTGACCTAATCCTTTTTGCGACTTAGTTGCTCCTTTTGCGACTTACCTAATCCTTTTTGCAACTTAGTTGCTCCTTTTGCGACTTACCTAACCCTTTTGCGACTTACCTAATCCTTTTTGCGACTTACCTAATCTTTTTGCGACTTGACCTAATCCTTTTTGCGACTTAGTTGCTCCTTTTGCGACTTACCTAACCCTTTTGCGACTTACCTAATCCTTTTGCGACTTACCTAATCCTTTTTGCGACTTGACCTAATCCTTTTTGCGACTTAGTTGCTCCTTTTGCGACTTACCTAATCCTTTTGCGACTTACCTAATCCTTTTTGCGACTTACCTAATCCTTTTGCGACTTACCTAATCCTTTTTGCGACTTACCTAATCTTTTTGCGACTTGACCTAATCCTTTTTGCGACTTAGTTGCTCCTTTTGCGACTTACCTAATCCTTTTGCGACTTACCTAATCCTTTTTGCGACTTACCTAACCCTTTTGCGACTTACCTAATCCTTTTGCGACTTACCTAATCCTTTTTGCGACTTGACCGAATCCTTTTTGCAACTTAGTTGCTCCTTTTGCGACTTACCTAATCATTTGTGCAACTTAATTTGCTTCTGCTGCAACTTGTTTTTCTTTTGCTTCACCATTTTACTTCCCTATATTGCTCTTTCCTCTTGCATTTTTTCGTTTTTGGTCAACTCAATTTTGCGACTTACCCTGGTCCACCACAATTTACGGTGGCCGGATCGGCCAGCTCGGCCAGCAGTTGCGCATGTATGTTTATAAAGGTATTTAATAATTGACAAAATATTTATAATTAGGCCTATATCAACATTTGAAAATTTTGCTTATTAATTTGGTAAATATAAAATTATTAAATTAAAAAAGCAAAATCAATAAAAATTATACTAAGCCTAGCACTAAAAATGGTTATAAAATTTATCTTTAGGTATGGAGGTGGGGCGGAGAAAAAAAGTTGAGGGCACGGTCGTGGCAGTTTCTAATGTTTGAATTGCTGCCTGCGTTGTCTTGGCACTCGTAAAGCTAGAAATTGTCACCGTAAAACTCAAATTGCTTTCTCCTTTGGATACTCCGTCTGCCGGGTCCTCAATTCTGGGGGAGGGTAGTTGTTATTGTAGTCAAACGGTCTTGAGCAGGCACGGTCATTCAGATAGTAGACTCAATGATCTAGATACCACAATTTCATTTTCTGAGTTTTCCAAATTGATTACTTTTAGTAGTGTAGTGCTGCCACCACCACAATTTATATATTATATAACATTGAGATCTCAGAGCTCATTCGGAGATGAGACTGTTTCGGTAGTTTAATGTCCATGGGCAAATAACTCAAGATAAACTATTAAGGGCTTCAATAGATTAGTGAAATTAAATAGAAAGCGGGTCACCAAATTATTTATTATTTTGCTGACAGATATTTTAGCTACAAAAGAGGGTAACCCGGCTGTGCCAAGATGCAGAATAATTAGTAAATTTAATTAACGGTGGTTGCTATAAGGTAGAGCTCGAACGGGATCCCGATCCCGATCTCGAATTCTCGGGATCCCGAAGATTTTTCGGGAATTCGGGATCGGGATCCCGAAGGCTTAGAGAACTCGGGATTCGGGAGCACAATAGATTGATAATGAAGATGATGCTTTCAACAATCAAGAGCAGTAATCAATACTAAGCTAATTTTTGTAACAGCAACTATAAATATGTTGAAAGTCTGACCTTGAATTCACCAAATAAAGCAGCAGATTTTTACTTAGTAACAGATTTGTAAAGAGTTGTACTCGTAAATAACGAACTAACAAGTATGAGGCTTTTCACGAAGCGATTCCAGAAACAGAATTTTACAAGAAAAAAGACGAGTATAACTTTGGCCGTCAACTTTTTCGTCAACTTTTCCGTTAAATTTTCTATTAACTATTCCGTCAACTATTCCGTCAACTTTTCCATTAAATTTTCCGTTAAGTATTCCGTTAACTTTTCCATTAACTATTCCATCAAGTATTCCGATAATTTTTAGGCTATACTTTGGAAAAAGGGTCTGGAACAAGAATTGACAATATGAAAAGCCCCTCATGGGTTTATAGTCAGATAAAACTATCCTTGAATCCTTGATTCATTAGTTAGTAAGTAATATATTCCCAGATCCCAGATTCCCGAATCCCGAATACTAATCCCGAATCCCGATCCCGAAATTATTTTCAATCCCGATCCCGCCCAATCCCGAAAATTCTACTCCCGTTCAAGCTCTACTATAAGGTTTAAGCAAAAACGCTAGAGAGAAAGCATAAAACAGGAACAAAAAGCAACAAAATAAATGAGGAAAAGGGAAAAGGAGGAAGAAGAAGAAGAAGTATGCCATAAAGGCGGCCAGGATGGCCATATAAATAATAACAACAAGTAGCGCCGGCCACTGATACAACCAGTAGGGCAGCGAGCGGGGCAACCAGCAGGTCAACCAAGGGAAAAGGTGCCCACGGGAGGGGTCAACCCAAGGATTCTTGCAGAAAAACAGGTGAAAAACAGAAAAACACAGGATGGGGCAACAAGGGGAACAGCCACAGGAACAGGGACAAGACAGGGGGAGACAAACAATGGGATAGGCAATGACAACAAAATTTTGTCATTGAAGAAGGAGGGAAATTGTTTTGTAGAAAATAAATGCCAAAAAATAAACAGTCAAAGAGACTTAGTGGTAGGCCAGACTACCACAGTATTCATTAAAACTTTATATAGAAAACCTATAAAAAAGTTAGTCTCAAAATAGTGCTAAAAACTTATGCTGTTCTGCATTTAACTTGTGCAAAAATGTATATAACTTTTTTTTCAAAATTGTTATACAAAGATTCTATCCTTGAATTTCAGTCATTGCTATAAGCCATAGTTCTTAAGGCAACATATACGTCAAGATTTCCTGGCATACAACAAGGCTCTTTTTCTTACCATTTTTCAGTATATATCAGGGTATATCCCTATATATATGACATAGAAAATGTAGGCCTAATGTGTCAAATGACAATTTTTTTATTGGCATACAAACCTGGCATACAAATTAGGTCTCATTTTTCTGGCATTAAACCTAGCGTATACTAATATATGGTCCAAACTATGGGCTATAAGTACTAGGCCTATACTCACAAGCTAATATCCTTTTATTAAGAAAATTCTAACATATAGAAGCCTTCCCATAGAAATGTATTTAGAATATTTTTATCTTAGAAAGTCTCTTTTTCTTAAAAAAAATATAATATTTTTTTATTTTTAGACATTTTCTAATTTTCCAGTTTTTTTGTTGATTGTCTTTCATTGGGCATTTTCAATTAGATATAATTAGGGCAACCTATGTAAGATATCTCTAGGTTCTACTTTTGAAACACTAAGAGCTGTACAAAATTCGATTGAGCACTTTGTGTCTATTTATACCTAGGAATTTTCTTTTGTATATGTCACTTTTGATATAAATTATAGTTACTTTGATAATAGTCAGTTCAATGATAATCATTTTATCTTTTGGGATCATCTATTTTGGTAGTAAGTTTCATAATCATTTGTTTCAAAAAAAATTTTGTGATTTTCAATAGTTAAAATATAATTATCAAATTAAGTAATTAATAAAATAATGCTTTATCATTGTTAATGATTCTTTAAGAAATCCCCTTTATACTGTTGTAATTGAATGTTGCTAAGCAACTGGTTTTGAAATATGCATGCTTTTTTCAATGAGTTATGTCAATGGTAATGTACTTGTATTAGATTGTAGCTTCTCTTCTCTTTTTCTCTCCTCTCCTCTCCTTTCCTGTCCTTTCTTGGATCTCTCTTCTCTCTTCTTTATTCCCTCTGGCCATCCTCTCTCCCCTCCATATATAGTAGCAATGTCATGCAATATCTATTTTAGCATTAGCTAAAACTAAGGCCAGTCATACTTCAATAATAAAACTGATGCCTAACACAGCTGATGGCGGCTGGCAGCCAGGCTCTGTCAAATCTGCCAGTTGGCTCCAAAGCAACTGTATCAATGCCAGCATCAACATCGGTGTCAACCACTACAACTGCAACATTGCTCATTATTGATGATTCCACTTCTGCGCGCCGTAGAAGAGCCAGTTCGCCTCTGCTGTCAGCTCAACCTCAGCAGGCTCAGCAACAAGTTCGGGTTCAAGTAAGCTTGTTATAGGGATTAATTTCCATACGCACAGGCACACACTCACACAGGAGGGTACAGCGGCCCTAACTTTATTTATCGTTAGACATGTACACTTCACTGTGTTTTTGGGGTTGGTTATTTGCACGTGCAGAGCCAAGCCGAGATTCCAATTTAACCCCAAATTAATGTGACTGCACTTTGGATCGAGCCTGGGCCGGATAGGCGCCGCCGCTCCATCATGCGCAACCCCCCTGATTTACACTGGCCATGCGGCTCACTTTTTTTTTACCAAAAATGCTGTGAAAGAAACCCGCAATTTTGGGTAAACGGCAGGAGTAACTATGACTGTCTTATAAAGGCTAAATGTCTCGTCATCTAATTAGTACTACGTATATTTTGTCGGGTGGGTATTTTTGCAATTTACCCCTGGTCGGCCAGCAGTTGCGCATGTATGGGCCGCTCTGTCGTTCTGCGGAATAAAAAATGTTTAAATTTCCACCCAAATCCAATTTTGCAGGAGCAGCCATTGTTTCTACTGCGCGACCGGCTCTCCTCGGGCACCAGCGTATTAGTAGTGAGCAGCCAGAATTCCTCCATAGCTAATTCTCCGTGCTCTTCATCATCAGCTTCAGCTGCAATCAATTTGCCGCGCGATTCGGCACGCAGACGCCTACGCGAGGCGGCAAAAAATGCCCGCGAACGGGAACGCTTCAAAGCTGAGAGGCGCGGCCTGCCGATGAAACCGGTTGGCAGGCACCTGTTCTCGCCGCCGCCGCCGCAGCTGCTGCCGCAGCCTCCGCCTGCCGCTGCGTCCTCGATGAAGCCATCGAATAGCGGAGCCGGCGGCTACGCCAGGCCGCTTCGAAGTGCTTCAACTTCGCCGCCTCCGAGGCAGCGGCGGGGACCGCCGCCTCCCGGAGGTCTGGCCGCTTAGTAACTCTGCGCAGCTGTTTTTTTCGGCATTGTGCCCATTTTTTGTGTTGATTTTAGTGAGCCACTGAAAAAATCGCCCTATGATCCACTGAGAAAATCGCCCAATGTTCAAATGAGAAAATCGCCCTATGAACCAGTGAAAAATCGCCCTATGACCCACTGAGAAAATCGCCCTATGACCCACTGTGAAAATCGCCCTATGAACCAGTGAAAAATCGCCCTATGACCCACTAAGAAAATCGCCCTATGACCCACTGAGAAAATCGCCCTATGACCCACTGAGAAAATCGCCCTATGACCCACTGAGAAAATCGCCCTATGACCCACTGTGAATATTGCCCTATGAACCAGTGAAAAACCGCCCTATGACCCACTAAGAAAATCGCCCTATGACCCACTGAGAAAATCGCCCTATGACCCACTGTGAAAATCGCCCTATGACCCACTGAGAAAATCGCCCTATGACCCACTGAGAAAATTGCTACATGACCCACTGAGAAAATCGCTACATGACCCACTGAGAAAATCGCCCTATGACCCACTGAGAAAATCGCCCTATGACCCACTGAGAAAATCGCTACATGACCCACTAAGAAAATCGCCCTATGACCCACTGTGAAAATCGCCCTATGACCCACTGTGAAAATCGCCCTATGGCCCTATGACCCACTGAAAAAATCGCTACATGACCCACTGAGAAAATCGCCCTATGACCCACTGTGAAAATCGCCCTATGAACCAGTGAAAAATCGCCCTATGACCCACTGAGAAAATCGCTACATGACCCACTGAGAAAATCGCCCTATGACCCACTGAGAAAATCGCCCTATGACCCACTGTGAAAATCGCCCTATGGCCCTATGACCCACTGAGAAAATCGCTACATGACCCACTGAGAAAATCGCTCTATGACCCACTGTGAAAATCGCCCTATGAACCAGTGAAAAATCGCCCTATGACCCACTGAGAAAATCGCTACATGACCCACTGAGAAAATCGCCCTATGACCCACTGTGAAAATCGCCCTATGAACCAGTGAAAAATCGCCCTATGACCCACTGAGAAAATCGCTACATGACCCACTGAGAAAATCGCCCTATGACCCACTGAGAAAATCGCCCTATGACCCACTAAGAAAATCGCCCTATGACCCACTGAGAAAATCGCTACATGACCCACTGAGAAAATCGCTACATGACCCACTGAGAAAATCGCCCTATGACCCACTGAGAAAATCGCCCTATGACCCACTGAGAAAATCGCCCTATGAACCAGTGAAAAATCGCCCTATGACCCACTAAGAAAATCGCCCTATGACCCACTGTGAAAATCGCCCTATGACACACTGAGAAAATCGCCCTATGAACCAGTGAAAAATCGCCCTATGACCCACTAAGAAAATCGCCCTATGACCCACTGAGAAAATCGCCCTATGACCCACTGAGAAAATCGCCCTATGAACCACTAAGAAAATCGCCCTATGACCCACTGAGAAAATCGCCCTATGACCCACTGAGAAAATCGCCCTATGTCCCACTAAGAAAATCGCTCTATGACCCACTGAGAAAATCGCCCTATGACCCACTGAGAAAATCGCTACATGACCCACTGAGAAAATTGCTACATGACCCACTGAGAAAATCGCTACATGACCCACTGAGAAAATCGCCCTATGACCCACTGAGAAAATCGCTACATGACCCACTGAGAAAATCGCCCTATGACCCACTGTGAAAATCGCCCTATGACCCACTGTGAAAATCGCCCTATGACCCACTGAGAAAATCGCTACATGACCCACTGAGAGAATCAAATGTCAAACAGTTGTGAATATATTTATGCAAAAAATGTATTCAATTCTAGTATAATTCTTTAATGTAACCGCTCTCTTCCTGGTCTCTATTCCCACTTCTCTCAATGCATATCATGCTTAATTTCATTTGCCTTTTTATTAATTTGCTGTAAAAAACAATTTCTCGATATAAAGAGCCTTATTCGGTGCAATATTGTGATTTAAAAACTTTTTAAACTTTTACCATCTTTTCTGTCCTAGAAGATTTTTTCTCTGATTTAGGTTATTGTAGTTTTGCCTCGAACTTCTGAACTTTTCTAGAAATGTTCGTTTAAGCTACTTACTACTGAGTAGTTTAAATGTGTAGGCAAGGCCTGAAACACTACGATAAAGAATTGGATAAGATTCTTTAGCAATAATGCAAAAGAAAAGAGTGTGCATGCTAATATTATTTTATTTCTAGGCATACGATTGTCGTTTGCAGATTTTTTGAACTGATTTTTCTATTGCGCTCGTAGATACAGGCTTCTGCTTCATTCTCTGCGCAGATTTGCGTCCTTTTTATTGGAGACTTTTTGCACGCTTTTTGTTCACTTCTGCATACTTTTACATCTGCGTGCATGCCCGTCTGTATGTCTGTCTGTCTGTCTGTGTCTGTCTGTCTCTCTGTCTGTCTGTCTGTCTGTCTGTCTGTCTGTCTGTCTGTCTGTCTGTCTGTCTGTCTGTGTGTCTGTCTGTCTGTCTGTCTGTCTGTCTGTCTGTGTCTGTCTGTCTGTCTGTCTGTCTGTCTGTCTGTCTGTCTGTCTGTCTGTCTGTCTGTCTGTGTGTCTGTCTGTCTGTCTGTCTGTCTGTCTGTCTGTCTGTCTGTGTCTGTCTGTCTGTCTGTCTGTCTGTCTGTCTGTCTGTCTGTGTGTCAGTCTGTCTGTCTGTCTGTCTGTCTGTCTGTCTGTCTGTCTGTCTGTCTGTCTGTGTGTCTGTCTGTCTGTCTGTCTGTCTGTCTGTCTGTATGTCTGTCTGTATGTCTGTCAGTCTGTATGTCTGTCTGTCTGTCTGTCTGTCTGTCTGTCTGTCTGTCTGCCTGTCTGTCCAGCACCCCGTGCCACCTGTTGCTCAACTATCAAACAACTCATGGCTCATCGAATTAGTAAGCTATATTATATTATATAACCTGCTATTTTGTCGTCAGCTGTATTTTCAGCAACTAGCCGTAGAAAAAAATTTAATTTGTTTTAGTCGGCACCGCAAGCTGCACGCTTCAGTCCGTCCATTCGGTTTGAGCCACGTAATTTTAAAGTATTTTGAATGATAATTGCCTGCCTCATTGAGTCATTTCGCGTCGTTTTTTTCCAGCGCAACACCTCTGTGTATGTCTGTCTTTATATACTACTTATGTCTAGATATATTTATATAGTTTTTGTCTATTTTTTCCAAAATTTTCTACTTTAGAAAAGATGTTAAACTTTTTTATAAACATATTTATATTCTATTTTTCTATCTCTGTATAGATATTTATATTAACAAACACAATGCTTAACAGAGCTATGATACGTTGCCTCTATTTTCTGTGTATTTATGGAAAATCTATTAGCAGACTTTGTGTGATAATAAAATTTGCGCATGTTTGCGCTTTGAGACAACTTCGATTCGTGTCTCTGACCTGATATTATTTCCATTTTGTTGATACTGATAGATCCCCTTTAACTACATGTAGATCCTTGACTGGGATTCCTCTTTTTTTAAATAGATCCTTGACCGGGATTCCCCTTCGTTTCAAATAGATTCTTGACTGGGATTCCCCTTCTTTTTGAAACAGATCCTTGACTGGGATTCCCCTTATTTTTGAAACAGATCCTTGACTGGGATTCCCTTTCTTTTTGAAGCATATCCTTGACTGGGATTTCCCTTTTCAAATAGATGCTTGACTGGGATTCCCCTTCTTTTTAACTGGATTCTTGACTGGGTTTTCCGTTCTTTTTATATAATTCCTTGAATGGGTTTCTCTTCTTTTTATAACTGATCCTTGACTGGGATTTCCCTTTTTAAGTAGATCCTTGACTGGGATTTCCCTTTTCAAATAGATCCTTGACTGGGATTCCCCTTCTTTTTGACTGGATTCTTGACTAGGATTTCCGTTCTTTTTATATAATTCCTTGAATGGGTTTCTCTTCTTTTTATAACAGATCCTTGACTGGGATTTCCCTTTTCAAATAGATCCTCTACTGGGATTCCTCTTCTTTTTGAAACAGATCCTTGACTGCTATTCCCCTTTTAAAATAGATCCTTGACTGGAATTCCCTTTTTTGAAACAGATCCTTGACCAGGATTTCCCTTTTAAAATAGATCCTTGACTGGAATTCCCTTTTTTGAAACAGATCCTTGACCAGGATTTCCCTTTTAAATAGATCCTTGAGTGGGATTCCCCTTCTTTTTCAAACAGATCCTTGACTGGAATTTCCCTTCTTTTTCAAACAGATCCTTGACGGGAATTTCTCCTTTCAAATAGATCCTTGACTGGAATTCCCCTTCTTTTATAACTGGATTCTTGACTGGGATTGTCGTTCTTTTTATATAAATCCTTGACTCGGATTCTTGTGGAATTTGTTTTGTTTTTGGATAAATAGTGGTCTCGTGTAGGAATTTACCTTAGCTCTTAGTTGCATCCCTTGTAACTCCCACACTAAAGTTAAAAAGTTTCAAGTGTACACTTTGCGGGTCATGTACTTGTCATGTAGCTTTAATCGCACCCGTTCGCTCTTCACCAGTTGCTTCATCGGTTTGCAAAAGCCTCCGCTGTAGTGGCAAGCTCGGTTTGTCCCGCCTACTCAGTGAGTAGCTAGTTTGAGTATTTTATTTAAAACAAGTAAGACTGACACGAGTGCGTCGTAAAGAATTTAATAACAGTTTTTTTCTTCTAAAAAAAGATTGTTAAGTGCGCGCCTACTATTCAATTGTTTTTTCGTTATTAAAAGGCAACGTTATATTTTTGATAAATTTGTTACATGTTTATTACAAGATTTTTTTATTAATTAAGCTTTTTAACACAAAGCTTCCTAATTACTTAATTAACTACTCATGAAGTAGCGCTTAATCTGTAGTTAGCTGGTTCCGCTTTCCCAGACTTCTAAGCCGTGGCTGGTTTCAGACACGTGGGGACTAATCTGTGGCATATAGAAGTTAATCTGAGACACATGTTGCTGAGTTGAGACACCTGGGGCTGATTTGAGACACCTGGGGCTAATATGAGACACCTGGGCTGAGTTGAGACACATGGGGCTTATCTGAGACACCTGGATCTGATTTAAGACACCTGGGACTGATTTGAGACACCTGGGGCTAATGAGAGGCACCTGAGACTGATTTGAAACACCTGGAGCTGCTGTAAAACACCTGGGACTGTTTTGAGACACATAGCTAACGTGAGACACAGGGCTGGTTAGAGACACCTGGGTCTGATTTGAGACACCTGGGGCTAATAGAATCATCTAGGACTGATTTCAGACATCTGGGACTGATTTGAGACACCTGTGGCTGATTTGAGACACCTGGGACTGATTTGAGACACCTGGGACTGATTTGAGACATCTGGGACTGATTTGAAACACTTATGGCTAACCTGAGACACATGGGGCTGGTTAGAGACACCTGGGTCTGATTAGAGATACCTGGGTCTGATTTGAGATACCTGGGTCTGATTTGAGACATATGGGTCTGATTTGAGATACCTGGGTCTGATTTGAGACATATGGGTCTGATTTGAGACATATGGGTCTGATTTGAGACATATGGGTCTGATTTGAGACACCTGGGTCTGATTTGAGATACCTGGGTCTGATTTGAGACATATGGGTCTGATTTGAGATACCTGGGTCTGATTTGAGACATATGGGTCTGATTTGAGACATATGGGTCTGATTTGAGACACCTGGGTCTGATTTGAGACATATGGGTCTGATTTGAGACATATGGGTCTGATTTGAGACATATGGATCTGATTTGAGACATATGGGTCTGATTTGAGACATATGGGGCTGATTTGAGACACCTGGGTCTGATTTGAGACATATGGGTCTGATTTGAGACATATGGGTCTGATTTGAGACATATGGGTCTGATTTGAGACACCTGGGTCTGATTTGAGACATATGGGTCTGATTTGAGACATATGGGTCTGATTTGAGACATATGGGTCTGATTTGAGACACCTGGGTCTGATTTGAGACACCTGGGTCTGATTTGAGACATATGGGTCTGATTTGAGACATATGGGGCTGATTTGAGGCATCTATGGCTAACCTGAAACATCTGGGGCTGATTTGAGACTCTTGTGGGCTTATCTGAGACACCTCAAGGTGATTCAGTCACGTAGAATTTAGTTTCTCACACGCAGTTCCAGTCTCCCAGCTCAAGCGTCACCACACCTGTTTCCAGGCCCGTCTCCCCATTGTCCAGCTCTGTCGATCAGCGGCGCTCCTTCATCAGCGCAGTCGAGCGGTCGCCACCACAGCCGCCGCCTCCGCCATGCCCTCGGCGCTCAGTCCGGGGCTGAATTTGAGCCCAGCTGCTCAAGCGGATCTTCGCAGGCGATTCCTCCAATCCCAGGCCGGACTGCCGCCTCTGCCGGTGCCGTCTCTGGAGGCCACTTTAGACAAGTACATGCGCACTTTAGCGCCGATCGCCACGGAGGAGGAGTTGGCGGAGGCGTCCCGTCTGGTGACTGATTTTAAACAGTCCGGCATGGGCGACAAACTGCAGCAGCTGTTGCTGAAGCACGCTGAGGGCAAAGACAACTGGGTAAGTGCGTTAGGGAATTCCTGATTTGCGATTGCTAATCCCTAATCTGCGAATGCTAATCCCTAATCTGCGAATGCTAATCCCTAATCTGCAAATGCTAATCCCTAATCTGCGAATGCTAATCCTTAATCTTCAACTGCTAATCCCTAATCTGCGAATGCTAATCCTTAATCTTCAAGTGCTAATCCCTAATCTGCGAATGCTAATTCTTAATCTGCGAATTCTAATTCTTAATCTTCAAGTGCTAATCCCTAATCTTCAAGTGCTAATCCTTAATCTTCAAATGCTAATCCCTAATCTGCGAATGCTAATCCCTAATCTGCGAATGCTAATTCTTAATCTGCGAATTCTAATCTCTAATCTACGAATGCTAATCCCTAATCTGCGAATGCTAATCCTTAATCTTCAAAGGCTAATCCCTAATCTGCGAATGCTAATCCCTAATCTGCGAATGCTAATCCCCAATCTGCGAATGCTAATCCTTAATCTCCAAATGCTATAATCTCTAATCTACCCAGTGGGGATTTTTAGTACGCCTAACCGTACGCAAACGGCGGCGCTTAATTCGGGGCGACATTGCGCCGTACTGTATGGATCTCGCCAAGTCGGCGCCGCGCCCGGCGCTGAGCGTACGGTAACATTTTTAGGCAGCACAAATTCACTTGATTCTACTCTTAGTAGTATGATGAAGACATTATGCTTAATCGGACCCACCCTGGAGCGCAGCTGCGCAGCTCGCTTTCGTGAGCGTAGTTGCACCATCCTGCACAGTATAATGACCGGTTATTGACCATTAACTGAAAATGCATACCATCTCCTAATCATCAAATAATTTTCAGGAAGAAAGGGAATAAGAACAGTTTTTATATTATTTGTTTCCATTCGGTGTAAAATTTTTTATATGTTACAAACAAATGACAATTTTTAAGATCCCACTACCGATTCTGAGATATTCCATCGTGCATTCTAATTAAGATCAGTCTTAAATTATGAAAAGGTACTTTAACTGCTATCCAGCACATTCCTCCTTTAATAATTTAACTATCATTCACTGTCAATGTCACTGTCTTCTCGAGACCTTTTCCTGGCACTTGGTGCTTCAGTTAAAAAACCCTGGGGCGGACGCCAGTCGGTGTCCGAGTTAGAACTTAAATCTGACTCGGCAGACTCGCTGTCTGCCCACATCCCGCCTGGACTTTAATCCGGTTCTTTCGTCCGCTCACTTATCCGATAGTTCGTCCGGTTGATAATGTATTTTTTCCATAAGGGAAAATCGGACAAAGCGGACGAAAAGTTACGAAAGCGGACGAAAACTTCACCTCACGTGACGTTCGTCCGCTCGTTAGTCCGGTGTTTGATCCGTTTATCTGCCGATGCTTCGTCCGTTTCACTTTAGCACTGACTAAACAAATCGGACGAGCAGGCGGATGAAAAGCGGGTGAAATGCGGACGAAATCGCTTCATTTGGCGATTCGGACGAGCAGGTGGATTAAAAGCAGGTGAAATGCGGACGAAATCGCTTCATTTGGCGATTCGGACGAGCAGGCGGATTAAAAGCGGGTGAAATGCGGACGAAATCGCTTCATTTGGCGATTCGGACGAGCAGGCGGATTAAAAGCGGGTGAAATGCGGACGAAATCGCTTCATTTGGCGATTCGGACGAGCAGGCGGATTAAAAGCGGGTGAAATGCGGACAGAAAAGTAAGTAAAGGCCTCAAATATAATAGCGTAGCCACAATAATGTCAATTAATTTGTGAAAATAGCAAAAATGGACGTCATCCTTGACGTCATTCTTGGCATCCAGACTGGCACTGTAAATTGTATTTCAGTTTATTCACCGAGTATATAAGAAATAAATGTTGTATTAAATTGAAGCCAAGCGGCAAAAATGCTTATACTTAGGGACAGAATATAGACGTATAGTCTATATTTTAATGCTAGTGAGTGACAAATGCGGTAAATTGTCAAATTGCGAAATGACCAAAAAAGCACAAAAACGTTGCTTTAGGAAGTGTACTAGAGAAGTGTTACAAGTGTAGTTTTGGAAGGCGGCCTCGAAATGGTTGACTTTTAAGTTTGCAAAACGTTGTTTTAAAATTGAAATTTAAAGTGAACACATCACTTTAAAATATGTATATATAAATTTAGGCAATACTTATATATGGGTTTGATCGACATAACAGGGAATCAAGTTGGAAAGATCGAACCCGGAGGAAAAAGGGTACTACACGTAGCTTCCCATGATGTTGCTAATATTAGCCTATTGCTAATACAGTCCATTACATGTTTAGTGGAACTGTAAAAGTTGCTCATTGTATATCAGAGGCCATACCTCTTCGATCAAGGCAAACTGTATATCACTCCTTCGAGTGTGATCATATCATAATTACGTTCGAATTTTGTCTCCGAAATTGCCGTGCGTAGTACCAAAAAACCCCCGAATCAGAAAACTGCAAATTGCGGTTTTTAACAGAAAAAAAACGAGAAAAAAAGATAAATGAAAAATTATAGGATAGGTGAGCCAAGCGGTCCCCGGCCCGAAAGGAGAGCCGCTTCAATCCTGACTTTAATCATAAAATTTTCCTTTTTCCTAAGAACCGATTAAAGAACCAGAAATCCTAGAATCCTACAACCAAAATGTTACGATCCTTGTACCACACTAACTGCAGTTTACGAATCGAGCAAGACGTTCAGCATGTCCTGTTCAGCACGTTCAGCATGCTCGTCGCCCATGAGGTGACTGACATCTGAAACGATTTGATTGGCAGATGTCGTCATCGAGGAAATAGGCAAGGCGTGCGACTCCGCCTCATCCGCCTCGCCTTCAGTGATAACACGGAGTACCACTGAAGCTGAGGAGCTTGCTGCCGATGTTGATGTCGTCTTCGCAGCTACCTTCGCGCCGCGCTTGCGTATCGGCTTTTTATTGCCTACAGCTGCCGCAGCACGCCGTCCACTGCTTGCTACTGTCGTACTGACCGATTGTCCGGCGCGCTTCCGAGCCGTCTCAGTGCACCTGGAATGGATAGTTAAAACCTAGCTGCACCTTAGCGCTAAGGTAAGGTGCTAAGCGCTGCTTCTATAGCTTTATACGAGTATTAAAGAGCGGAGCGGAGCGCCTTTAATATAAAGCTATAGAAGCAGCATTCATATATTTATCTTCGCACCTGTTAAACGACCGCTTAAAATCGCGCGGACTGTAGTCAACGCCTTCAGCTGACAGCCACAGTTCCGCGGTGGCAATCTTCGCCGGATTGGCTGCCAGGCAGACACGGCCCCGTGACTTGCGACCGGAGATGGAGCTGTTAGTAAACTCCGCGTCGCTAAACAGGCATCGAAGAAGGCTGCGTATCACTGTCAGACGTGCAGTGCTGCGCATCTCTATGTGCCCCTCCGTTTGGACCAACTCGGCACTCGTCTTGGCGACAACATCCTTCCAATTCTGCAAGCTCGTCTGCAGCTCCATTTTTCTTTTTGGTTTGACAAGGACGTACGGCTGCTTTTCCGACAGCGGCACTTTCAAAGAGGAGTCGGAAGACGACGCTTCACCCGCTGCGGAGCTTTTCGCACACACATTGAGCAATGCACGTGTCTGTGCAGCTGACAAGCACGTGTCGACTTGTACTGCAAAGTCTGCCTCGCTATCCTGACGCTGCTCGGCGTGGACGGCTTCTTCCTCTGAATGTTCGTCGGACAGGACGACTGTCGCTGCCGACACGTTGCCACAGAGCATGGTCGAGGCTTGCGTAAGTAAGGCGTTGCACTGCGTCGCTCTGTGCTCCAGTGCGGCAGCGCGCCGCTGCTCTGCTTGGAGTTCGCGGAGAAGTGACGACTCCATCTTCGTCAGTACTTTATTTCGCTCCTTTAGGGCGTCCAGTTGGCTGTTGAAAGTCTGCTCCAATGACGCCTTCTTGCGGAGTTCAGTACCTGTGCAATATAATTGTGAAAAAGCGCATTCGCATTATTACCGAGGCAATATGTAACATCTTTGCGATCACGATTTATGCGAGTATACTGGTAGTTATATACGGGAACGATTCTCACGCAGTGTTTCTACTAGGCTCGAGCTCCGCTGAAGCTCTATGAGAAGGCTGTGGCATGAGGCGCACGCTCTAGGCAGGTCAACTGGTGTGGCATGAACGTTTGTCATGGCCGCCTCGCCGGTAGCCTCGGCCTTCCTCTGGAATGGCCCCTTGATGAAGGTGCCAAACCAGCGCTTAGCCTTCTGGCGATTTGTTTTTGCGGTTACGATCAGGACTTCTTCGCCAATCGCGATTCGCCCAATCACTCCACGTCGACGAGACACAATGAGCGGCGCAGTACTACTTGATGTGGAGACAACCTCTGTACGCATGTGAAAGTGTTTGTATTGAAACACAAAAAAACGCTCTTTGTCCTCCATTTTGTAGCCCTGCATTTCACCAATTTCCTGATCGTTATCAGCGTTTTCAGCCTCGAGCGACACTGCAATTTCAGTCGGGGCTGCAGCAGTTGAAGGCGCCGAGACAGCAGCAGGAGGCGCCGAGACAGCAGCAGGAGGCGCCGAGACAGCAGCAGGAGGCGCCGAGACAGCAGCAGGAGGCGCCGAGACAGCAGCAGGAGGCGCCGAGACAGCAGTTGGAGGCGCCGAGACAGCAGTTGGATTCAACTGTTTCGAACCTCGAGGCGCTGCAACCGAGTCGCAGGAATGCGACTTACTTTTCTTGGATGGCTTCTTGCTGTGTGGTTTAGCAGGCTGCTGACAATGGTTGGAAGCCTTGCGCTTTCTTTTTTCTGTAGACGATTCCGACGTAGCTGTCTTCACGGATGCCTTGCCAGAAGCTTTGGACGTCATTGCGCTGCACGGGCTGCAAATGAAGGTGTTTCGAGGAATCCTATATGTAATTAGCAAAATACTTTCTAAGTAGCTCATACTATTCATCATTTAGCCACTAAGAAATGAAGCAAATAAAAAGAGGAACGGAAAGTGCAGAAAGTGGAAGCTTGAGGAATTATATTTTATTATTCGCCGATCAATGACATTGTTCATCGCGGTTATACCGCCAGTACATGGACAAATATATAGAAGCTGTGGAAATGTGTGTTAAATGCTTTAACCGATTTCAATGCTGATCCGCGATCGATGGGGACGGGGGGAAATTAGTTATCACTAATTTTCAGGATTTGCAGAATCCCATTTTCAGGTACATATATTCTGGATATAATTGTAAGGAGAAACGGGCTACATCGAATATATTGTTCCCTCAGTTTCCTCCGCGGCTGCGGCAAGAAGGCCATTCATTCCATCTTCCGACCAGTGCCGGCCCTCTACGTAAGCGCGGTACGAGCAGACATTTACAGTCTTGTTGAAGACAGGTGATGGCGAGCGGCTATTGGAGTCGGGGTCGAAGTTAGCAAACAGAGAACTGCCTGTACAGCACACAGAGACTGACTCGCCTTGACTGCGAAGATCGAAAGTCTCGAGCTCATCCATTGCTTCGCGGTATTCCTACAGATGGTATAAATAAAGACATGCTGAAGTTAACAGTCCCGATTTTCTCTACTAAGTAACCCTCCCACCAATACGTGCATAAATTCTTACCTGCACGGCAACTTCTGCGCGCTGTAGCGCCCGAACACATTTCTCGTGCAGTCGGGCTCTTTCATCATGAGCCTCATTTATGCAAGTGCTCGAACGTAATTCTGCAGTCTCTAGAGTCGAAGCTGGTTCGGAGGCTCCGACGTCGAAGAAATAGTTCTGCTCAGCCGCAATATGGGCCCTACTGGCCGGACTCAGGTTGCCGTAGAAGGCGAATAGATTTTCCGACTGCGCTTCCATTTCCGGTTCACCTGCACCAGCGGAATATTCGACATTAGTCCGAACAGCGTCAGCGGAGACAGCAGCTTGTTTCGCTACTACACTGGCGCGCATTTCGCGCAGCCAGCGCTCCTCAATCGGTTGTTCCTTCCGAAGCCACTTTGCAGGTCTTGGACGCTTCTCCATGAATGCTTGCTGAAAATCAATGAACATAGAAGTAGTGGAAGTAGTTGTCATGACGTCACGAGGCGTATAAAACCCTTCCATTATAGCCTGAGACGATATTCGTAAGGAAAACAACGAAGCAGCAACGTGTGGTTCTAGGTATTAGCAATTTAAGTGGGGAAAGCGTTTAATCATTCCACCTCATCTGTGTACTTATGTCAGCACAAATATATAATTTATAGCAGTCCTTATTGCGCGATTCTCGTGCTCGTGCTAAACAATTCTCGCATTAACAGCAGCTGGAAGCAGCCGACGCAGTCGCCAGTCACGCACCGGCGTAAAAGTGTGAATTTATGATACAAGGTATTACAGTGGATCAATTTATGAGATGCCAGAGTTATAAAAAACGAGTGACATCAGCGAAGAAGAAAAACATAGCACATATTTCTAATGTAAGCATGTAAGTAGCATAAGCATGACCATGTGACAATAGCAAGTATGTTTGGAAGCATATGCTGCAAGACGTAGGAGCATAAATAATGCATGCAGACAGGTGCCTAAGCAAAACAAGTCTGCGGATGCGGCATCAAGGCAATATGCGTGTCCGTCAAAACACATGCGCCGAGAATGTCGGTCACAGGGACCTGAAATTCGTCACCTAGGTTTCCAAATGGATCGGCTGCCAGCTGCCGGATGTGAGCGAAGGAGCAACCGCGATTCGGCGAAGTCGCGGGAACAGCAGCCAGCGCTTCCAACGGATTCCAGTCCGAATGAAGGACAGGCAAACTAGCAAGTCCGACGATGACCTCCTGGCCGACGAGTTGCAGATTTTGAACGCGGGCAAACCTGAACACTGTAGGTTGACAGCCCACAACAGCAACAAACGCAGATGGAATTCGGCGCTGATCCACGTGCCCTGCCTGATCTGCACCCGTCAGTTTAAAGACTTCAAAAGTCCAACCAGATGGCAAGGTGACACTGCGCCAGCCGTTCACCATACTAGCGGGACGCAGGAGCAGAATGCCATTTATGACAGTGGATTCTGTACGGCGCATGGCAACCGGCTGTGGGGCCTCGTTGACCCGAAGTCGCGCTCCCGATTGAATTGTGGCGAAGCACCGCTCCACTGCACCGACCAGTTTCACATCCGTTCGGCGTGAGCCGTGAAGAAGTCTCCGAAGCTTGGTATGCATGGACTCAAAAAGTCCGGCAGACTGCTTGTGCAGTGGACCAGCCAGAGACACATGCGGCAGCATATGCACGCACACCTGGTGCGCATTGTAGGTCAAAGCCCTCGCTTAGTACAGCCGAACTAGATTGGCGTGAAAATGTCGCAGCGAGACCTCGACGTGCTGCAGCTCGCTCATCGGTGACCCTTCCCTGCTCATCCAGAAGACACAAGCAGATAGGATGCACAGGTGCTGATAGTGTGAGTCAGCGAGAATGCCTTGCAAAACGAGCGGGGCGTAAATGAGCAGCCACATCTCCAACTCGTGACCACGCCGGTGCCGCAGTTCCCTCACGGGCCGGACAGTATGGCGCTGCACACACCGCGGTACTCTGATCCTCAGCAGACGCTCGTCTATCTCGGCTGACCGAGTATGCAAGTCGGGACAGTTGCTATGGCCGCGATCGGGTTTCTCATGCTGGACAAGAAGCATCTGGAACAGCATTCTCCTAAACAGGCCCGCCTCAAGCTGATGCAAGTAGCATGGCGTGGTCCCTCTGATAAAGTCGAATCCAGCTAACCGTCCTAGTGGAGAGTGCCCACGAACACCTAGAGTGTCTGCGTTGGGCTGGTGAACGTGTCGGTCGTGGTACTCCGCCAGGGTGTGTGTATCATTCATCGAGCGGACAGTCGTTTGCACGCATCCAAGCCGAGCTGCCGCATGCAGCATAGCTGGAGTAATTTCCACTTTGAATATGCGGCCGAATCCGGAAGGGTGTAGCGCTGATTGAATGTAGCACTTATCACATCCGAATTTGGCAGAAAAGCGCTTCATACACAACGCATCCGCTCGAGCTGGCGCGTCAAAAAGACCTAGTACTGGGTGCAGACGAATGTGATGTCGCACGCCATGACCATCAGTAATTGAGAGTCCACGAGTTCGGAGCAATGTTAGCTCGTCAACGACGATGGGTAGAAAAGCCCTCGGATGCACCTTCTGCTTGCCCGCCCAGACACCGCATATGATCACGAATCGCGACTTCAGCCTGTCGTGAACTTCGTTTACACACAGATACACTGGGCACATTTCAACACCGCTAGTGGAGAAAAGAGAGAAACCGTCGGCGCAGAACGTGTATGTCAGGTCACTGCGACTTTGAGGATCAATGGTTTCGAGGAAACACCTATACAGGTCCCCATTCACAAAGTGGACAACGCCAGGATCGACGATCTGGTCAGCAGGGAAGACGACATTCTCCATAAGGCCACAGGAGCTAGCTAGCGTTTGGATCTGTCGTCGGATGTTGAATGTCCAAAAGTTATTCACCTTATTTGAATTACAGTGTTCGCAAAGCGATTCATTTGGATCGCACCGACCACGGTTGCTACGGTGACAGTTATTGCATACCGTGTGACACGAGGCAGTGCCCAAAATCGACTGTGACGATCTGGATGCATTCAGAAGCGCTTTCTCAGTCCGTGGGAGAATATTGTTCGGCACAAGACGGCGCAGCATTGCCAAAATTCTGGTAGTGCCGCCCCGTGGAAGGCGCAGATCCCTGGCACAGAGATGGATTTCGACCATTGCTTCGCCGAACGAGACAGGCAACGCTTCATGCCATCTCTGCTGCAGTACTTCGTCTTGCAGCTGCGGTTCGTCGTCACCCTCATTATCGTCATCATTGTCGGCGGCGTCCTCACCGGACGACTGCAAACTGGTGGCGCCCTCGTCAGATGACTGAGCAGCGGCATCCTCGTCAGATGATTGAGCAGCGGCATCCTCGTCAGATGATTGAGCAGCGGCATCCTCGTCAGATGATTGAGCAGCGGCATCCTCGTCAGATGATTGAGCAGCGGCATCCTCGTCAGATGATTGAGCAGCGGCATCCTCGTCAGCTGATTGATTGGCTGCATCCTCGTCAGCTGACTGAGCAGCGGCGTCCTCGCCAGACTGACTGGATGAAGCGCTGCCAGTGGGACCTAATATGTGACACAGTTGGGGGCAACAATGCATCATAAAGAGTCGTCTTGTGGTAAAAGCAAAATAGACCGGCTAACGCGATAATGTTATATAACGAAGATTGCGAAATCTGGCTTGCAAGTCACGACCCGACACGCTTAGCAAATAAAAGAAAACCACAAAACGTTAAAAGTCCCACCTGGACATGACGTTCCGGCAGAACCATGTTTGCCATTGGCAGCCGCATTACTGTTGGCGTCATTGTCCTCAACCGGTGGTACGCAAGCAACAGAAGAACCCGATTGTTCGCCTGGTGGCCCAACTCGGAGCGGAGAACGTGAGTGGGATCGTCGCCGAGCGCGGTCTTGAATCTTCCGCGCGTACGCGATAGCGCTTCATGAACTGTGCACGACGAAACTTAGCGTCATCTTCGTCATTCTCCATTGTTTATGCTGTAAGATTGAGTGACACACGAAGCTGAATTCACCTAGCTTACTGATACTAAGCTACACTATACTAATACTATACTATGTTATGCTCAGCTAAACTATAATACTATTCTAAGCTATACTATACTATAATTAATACTACCAATAATAACTACCCATTAATAATTATTACTACTTACTAATATTAAATGACGGCACCTATGTATATACTGATTTTAAGATTATTTAAGGCTGTTGAAATAAGGATCGGAAGGTCAAGGCTGCAACTTGCATAGCAGAATTGGTTCAGTTATTATTTAACAATAGTGTCATAAGTGAGCACAAAATGGTACAGTTGAAGTAATTGCAATAACGAAGCGTTTTAAAAAAACGTGGCTTAGGCCAACGCTGAATACAGTACCGAACGCAAACAAGAGCGAAAAAATTTATACAGTTCACAAAGTATCGGCCTGCACGCATTTTTCTGAAATTGGAGCGGACAAACAGTCGGATAAAAAACCGGACGACAGATCGGACAAATTTTTCCCTCATCCGAAATTCATCCGCTTTCTCGTCCACTTTCTCGTCCGCTTTTGGCCTGGAATGAAAGCGGAGGAGAAATCGAATGAAATTCGGACGAAACATCAAAAAGAAGCGGATGATTCGCCCGATATTTGGTCCGCAGCTTCGTACGACGTCGAAATCGGACGAAAACCGGGTGAATTTCGCCCGCTTCTGAATTTCGTACGGAAATCGGTCAAAAATCGGATGGGAATCGGACAAATAAGCGGACCAAAGTCCAGGCGGGATATTAAGACCGACTGCGCCTGCAGCGGCTGCTGACCCGGTCTGTGTCGTCTAGCGCTGCGTACCGGCGCTCTCGACAACCGGCTGAGGCAGGTTGTCCGCTACCCGAGAGCGTTGTAAGCGGCGCCGCAGCAGGTGCTGTACTCGTGGCCTGCCGGCGCGCTGACATTGCAGAAGCAGCCGATAGCGATGTTGGTGCAGCGGTTGAGAGAGGTCGCGGTCTCGGGCTAGCCATCAGCGCTGCTGAAGCTGCTGCTGCACTCGCAGAAGGCCGCCAGGTACCCGAGGGCGACGGCGCTGCACTTGCCGACTGCCGGCGCGCTGACGTTGCAGAAACAGCTGATGGTGTTGTCGCTGCAGCGGCTGAGGGAGGTCTCGGGCTAGCCGTCAGCGCTGCTGAAGCTGCAGCTGCACTCGCAGAAGGCCGCCAGCTCGAGCCCTGTCTTGCATGCCAGTACCAATAAAGTTCACGGCGGCTTGAAGTTCGGGCGTCAGTGTGAGGTCCAACATTGCACGTAGTGAGTCTTGCCACCGTGGCCGCCGGCAAAGATGCAATTGGCGCCTCTGAATGAGATGAGACGGTGGATGACTATTTGATTTCTATCTAAATCCCTGAGTATTTCTGAGCAGCACAGGAATGTCATAAAGGAAAATTGGAGGAGAGAAGGGAGGAGAGGGCGGAGGAGAGAGGGAGGATGAGAGGAGAAAGCGGCAGACGTCTAAATCCCTGAGTAATTCTGATGATTCTGGTGATTTCACCACTCGGCTTCATAAATTTGCTATACTAATGAACTAGAAAACTCACCAAAGATGTCAGGTGCTCAGACGGCAAAGCGGTAGCAAAATTGATGTACTCATTCCAGGAGCTGATTGGCCAGAACGTGGAATTCAGTTCAGCCATTTCAGGATTGAGCAGTGCTGATAAGCGCTCGACCTCTGCCCGGACACCATGCAGTTCCTGCGACATCTGGGCTTGGTGCTGCTGTAATCGCGTGTTGCGCACGGAGAGCTCCCGAAGCGTCGTCAGCATGACGAAAAGAAGCCCTTGCGCGTTACAAAGCGGGCCACCAGCGGCTTCTCGCAGTTGGTGCTCTAGGCTTTTAATATTGTCCGGCCATTGATCGCTTGCTCCTGCTGACCCGTCGGAATTGTTAAAAGCGCTTTCGGGGCTGCATCCGGCGTGTCACTTCCCGCGCTTGTCGCATCCCGCGACTTCAAGGCCGTTCCCAGCGTCTCTGGTGCCGCATCCTCCAATACCTCACATGCCGCATCTGACAAATCCGACACCTCAAGTGTCGCCTCTTGCGCTACATCAACGGTACTTGTGCTCTTCGGGATGCTGGAGGGCTCCACTGCATCTGCTGCGCAGTGAATTCCTTCGGAGTCGGCGAGCAACTGGGCTTCTGTTGCTGGGACGTCCTGTCCAGGGCACGCAGCGACCGATGGACGCTCCGGTGAATGCACAGGAGGCTCCAAAAAAACCCCGTCGGAATCGGATGCAGAGCCGATGGGAACATTCTGTCGATAGACGGCGGGGTGGATGGATAAGGTTAGAATCCAATCCCCTAAAAGTCACTACGAACGACACGACATATTTTCTTTTGGCAGTACTAACCTGCGACTGATACTGACGACGTGAATTTCTCAAATCCGCCTCCGTAAAGACTCGGGGGTTGGACGAGAGCTAGCACGTCGCGTAGTCGCTTCTTCCGTGTCTTCAGCTCACGTACGAACCGAATGGAGCTCGGTTCGACATCGTCCGACAGGATTACCTGCAAAGCATTCAACATGGAGTCATTAAAGAGTATAAATTAAATTGGCAAGTGTGCAATCGATAAATGCACTTCACATGCACTTTAGCTGCAATTTAGGGGGGGGGGGCGGTTCAAGTCTGGGGCACCAACATGAGTATGAGGGGCGCCATTTTTTAAGCTAGGGGGCGCAATTACAAGTGCGTGTAGGGGCGAAAAATCAAGTTTAGAGGGCGCAATATGTTCTAGCAAAGTATTTTTGGGAGTCCCAACCCCAATAAATCCACCTCTTTACCCTGATATTTTTGACATTTACATTAATAAGTCAGATTCAATGAGAGTAAATTAGACATGCATGAGTATAACTAGAGATACAGTTCAAGCTAAAATTGGGGAGAGGTTGGAACTTGAAATGCTTCCTGTCCAATATTCGAGGTTTCCGACAATTGCCAGGAGTAGGCAAACTCCGGTCCGAGGGCTTGTGAAACTTCACAATAGCAATCCGGCCAGCTCAATGTTTATAACTCTTCTCAGCTCTCCTCTCTCCTCTCATCATTCTCTCCTCTTTCCTCTTTCCTTTCTCCTCTTCAGTCTCCTCTAAATATGAGGGTAATGGTTAAAGTGCTTGTATATTGAAAAATGTGATTCGACTGGCATAACTTTGAAAATGGTACCGGAATTTATTCACACTGGTCAATATTTTATAAATCAAGTCTGAAAATCGATTAGCTTAAGACCAGTGTGACCTATGTGTGAAATGAGCACCCGATTAGCATCAGTCTGAGTCAGCTGTACGATGTGACGCAGTAACACTACGAGGCAAAATAATTTTCTATCATTGCTGCTCTACTATAAGTAGACACTTGAAGAAAAAAACGAGGCAGATTTTCTGCAACAATTTTTTTGTATTTCAGTATAAAATCATGCATGCACTATGTTACTAAAATAATTGCTTTTCATGTGTTAATAATAAACAAAGGACGTTAATATGATAAAAATATTGCTATGTGTGCAGTGTTAAACAATTGGCTTTCATTTTCACAAATAATTTCAATAAATTAGCACAGTCGCCCAAACAGTGCGCCCAAAGGATTGTGAAGCGTACTAAGCTGAGCAACATTTAAATATGGTTTCTTTTCTTTTATTATTGTTTAAACATCCTGAAAATTAAGTTTTGATGATAATCCACATAGCTTGACTAGAAAAAATAACCTTTTAATATTTTTCAGAGCGCATCCCTGGCGTACCTTAGGCATACTACGCCCACAGTGCGCTCGATTTTTTCCCCACTGGGTAGGTCTCAATAATTCCCTAAGCTTCGAACCCCAACCTCCCAACAGCTCACAGACTGGTGGGTGAACACTGCCTACCTGGGTTTCCGAGAGTCCTCCGTCATCAACGTGAATCCGGGAGTCCGGCTGCCCCGCCAGCGCTTCTGCAGCCGGGCGGACTGGCTGGCCTTCTGCGCCGAGGCCGCGCTCGGCTTGGTGGACTTTCAACGCCTCCTGGCAGAGGGCAGCCTTCCCGTTGAACGGCTGCGGAACGCGCCGCTGGATATGAGCCAGTATTATGGTGTGCTGGGCACCTGCCGTCTGGCCCAGCCTGTCCGGGACGCCCAGCTCGTATGGGATGGACGGCCCAGCGACTACATGGTGGTCGCCTACGAGAACCAGTTCTATAGGGTGCAGCTGCTCAGACCCGAGGATGCTCAGCGAGGCCTGTGGGAACCCCTGCCGCTGCCAGATGTGTTGGCTCAACTGGTAGGAGCTGCCTTTATTCAGACATCCTCACAGCTACTGTCAGGCACCTACATAGTTACTGTCAGACGCCTACATAGCTACTGTCAGACACCTGCATAGCTACTGTCAGGCACCTACATAGTTACTGTCAGACGCCTACATAGCTACTGTCAGACACCTGCATAGCTACTGTCAGACACCTGCATAGCTACTGTCAGACACCTGCATTGCTACTGTCAGACACCTGCATAGCTACTGTCAGACACCTGCATAGCTACTGTCAGACACCTGCATAGCTACTGTCAGACACCTGCACAGCTACTGTCAGACACCTGCATAGCTACTGTCAGACACCTGCATAGCTACTGTCAGACACCTGCATAGCTACTGTCAGACACCTGCACAGCTACTGTCAGACACTGCATAGCTACTGTCAGACACCTGCATAGCTACTGTCAGACACCTGCACAGCTACTGTCAGACACCTGCATAGCTACTGTCAGACACCTGCACAGCTACTGTCAGACACCTGCACAGCTACTGTCAGACACCTGCACAGCTACTGTCAGACACCTGCATAGCTACTGTCAGACACCTGCATAGCTACTGTCAGACACCTGCACAGCTACTGTCAGACACCTGCACAGCTACTGTCAGACACCTGCACAGCTACTGTCAGACACCTGCCACAGCTACTGTCAGACACCTGCACAGCTACTGTCAGACACCTGCACAGCTACTGTCAAGCAGCAGCACACACGCACCTGCTGTTCCTCCCCGCCTCCGCCCAG